>AYEL01072796.1:0-27139 GCA_000484575.1 Olivierus martensii
TATATACTTATATAAAGCTTATCCCTTTATATCAAGGTTCAAAATTCTAAAAATTTGGAACTTTTATATAAGCGGACCCTAAAATGGAATATATAGATTATTTTTATAATAAAGAATCCAATTTACCTTCAGAATGAATATGAACACTTAAATAAAAAAAAAAAAATTGTAATATTATGCAGAGAGCTGAATAAGAAACAAATACAAAAAGAAAGTTCTTAAAAGCCAAAAATTCTAATTTTCATACTTTACACACAACTTTTTATTATCCCTTGGTTGCTTTGTTCTCCCGATCTATATAGCCCTTCATTCTCTTTGAAATATTTCTATTTAAGTTACAGATTATCCCTTCTACAATATATATACAAAAATTAGGAATTTTTGTCTCCCTTTCTCCTATGATTTTAATATAAAGTTAAATATATATGCATATGGTTTGTAGTGACCATCAATTGTTAGTTGGCCATTCAGCTTTAATGATTATTCAGATAGTTTATGAAATAAAATGTTTATAATCTTATTATTTACATTCACTATTTTCTTTAATAAGTTATGGAATAATTGAACAGCTCAATTAAGTGAAAAATAAATAAATTTTAGCTTTATTCTGAAGGACTTTCAGCTTAATCATTAATTAAGCCTAAAGTCCTTCGGAATAAAGCTAAAATTTATTTATTTTTCAATTATTCCATAACTTAGATTATGACAGCTGACCATTGCTAGTTAACACAAAAATTTTTGAAGCACAGAACAAGATTTCAACTACAGTAGTTTCACATAAATTAATCTTTTAAATATTGTACTTTACCATCACTTAACCTTATACAAGTTAAGTGATGTTAAAGTACAATATTTGATTAACAAAATTATGAAATTAAGTTTAAAATTCTGTTATCTTTGTTCAGTTTCTAATTAACTACTCAAAAAAAAATTCATCTAATATTTTGAAATATTCAAATTTATGATCTGTTTGGTTTAAATAACTATGATATTCAGTATTACCTTAATTTCATAAAAGTAAGTAAAAAGTAACCAATTTTTTAATTTTCCCAAAGAAATAAAACTGAAAAACTTAAATTTAGAATTCATATCAGTTTTTTTTTTTTTTATATTAATTAAATTAATAAATTAAACAAAAAAAAAAATTATTTAAATAAAAATTAATTTATAATTTTATATTATATTAATTTTAAAATAAAATGATTTTAGATAAAATAAAAATAGAGAAATTCTTCTCAAAAGAAGTGTGTTTTTGAATAATATCTACACAAACATTTTCAATAAAAACTGAATAAATTTATTTAAGGAAAATCTATTGATGTGCTTGAATAGATTAGTTTTCATTTAAATAACTCTAAACAGAAAAACAAAACCCATTCTTATTGCTCAAATTAAACTAAAGAACAGCCTTTGCTTTACCATTTAGTTAAATTATTATATATCATTCCTTAAGTATTTATTTAGTCAGTAATGTGTTTAACAGTATTTGATATAAATTATATTTTGTATAAACAACAAAAATATCTAATAAAATAAGATTAATGACTGCATGAGAACATTCAAATTTTGAACTGTATTTATTTAGAATATGAAAGTATTCTCACTATATTAGTATTTTGTAAAATTGTATTTTAAGTTATTTTGTAACTGAAAGGCCTGGTTACAGGGCTGAAAATAATTTTATTAGTTATTAAATTTATTTAAGAACATTTTTTTTTTCATTATGGTTTAAATTTAAATAAAGCAAATCTAAAATTTGGATTACTATCTTTAAAACTTGTATTTTTATTTGATATAATAAATTAATTTTTTCATATTTTTTTATCATTATGGTTTAAATTTAAATAGTAATCCAAATTTTAGATTTGCTTTATCTTTAAAACTTGTATTTTTATTTGATATAATAAATTAATTTTTTCATATTTTTTTAAATGAAACCTACATTTTGACAATTTTAGGTCATCTTTTGTTGAGCCACATTTAATAACTCAAGAAATGAAAAAGATGACAAATTCTATGTCAACATTACGTATCCATAACTTTCCTAAACCAGAATTTACAAAGGTAAATTATGATACTTCATTGATCCTGATTCATTAATTTCTTTTCATATCTTTAAAATTTTAATATAATACAGTTAACCTGATGAATACAATTTTATAGCAATAAACTGATGATTGAACTTAAAACTTTTTTTAGTTTATAATAAACTAAAATAGTTTTTAAAATAAACTTAGGAAAATTTCTCATTCAAAGTTGTCTTCCTAATACAATATTTAGGTCAATAGAGTTTACTGAAAATTATGAAGTACTAAAAATCTAAAACAAATTTGAATAAAATAAAATTAAAAATGGCATTTAATTTACTGTTATTTGTAATATAATAAAGATTTTTTTGTTATATTATTGGAAAAATAATACCCATCAAATGTCTTTTGTCATTGCCAATGAAATGCCTCACCCATTCCACAACATTTTCCTTATGTTGGTAAACATGGTTAATTAAAAAATATTCCATTCTTTAAATATTCTCATTCAAAGAAAAACTACAGAATCTAAGTCAGCAAATGATTATATCATAGAATTTCTCCAAACTGAAATTTTATCTTTCAAAATTGTTTGTGATAGCAATAATTTATTAAGTATAGTAATGATTTACTGAACCTTCAATGTCAATTCATTTTATTCAACAATAGTATCCATTTTAATATTTTAGCATGCAATTAGGAAAGAAAAACTGTTTAATATATATTCATATTGGTCTAAATAGTCAGAATGTATTTGACTGTATGAATATTGTCATTATCATATTTAAAAAAATATGATAATGGCAACACACACACACACACACACACACACACACACACACACACACACCAAAAAGTTATTCCTGACAGTTTATATTTTATATCAAACTATCATACATTTTTAGTATGAAAGAATTTTTTAATAGAATCTTTTTATAGTTTCATGGGTCTGAGGCAGAGCCACTGAGAGAAATTTTTGGGCCCGTGATAAATCTGTGATGTGGGCCCCACTTAAAGTGTATCACTTTGGTTTAATTAAAAAAATTGTATAAAACATTAAATATTTAAAGTTTTCAATAAGTTCAAAAATTGATACATTACACACCATGTAATATATGAAATAGTTTATTTTGGCATAACTGCTTTGGGTGGTAGACAGTGCTCTCTGGCAGCAGTCTGTGAACTATCGGATACATTGAGGCCTGATAGTTGGGACTTTTCAATGCCGGGTCCATGACAAAAGTCTCAGATGTCACCCTCTTGGCAGCCCTGGTCTGAGGTTCCAGTTAATTCAGTGGATGATAGAATGACAAATCCCAAATTGAAGAATCCATTACAGGATTTATCACTCCATTATGAGTATTAAGGATTCATCCTTCACAATCTATGATGATAAGAGTAATGCTGTCTCTATAAGACATATATCTCTGGTTACTATTTAAAGCTAAATAGATATATTCTGTGCAACAGTCTTTATTTGTCAATAGGATTTTATTTGAGACTGAGCTTGAACAATTATCTTCATACCTCTTGGTGTTAAAGTGATTGTTCTTGATTTCAAAAAAGATTATTTGTTTGTTTTTCTATTTGATTTAAGTCAGTGGAATAGGTGGTTCAATCAGTCATTTCTTGTAAGCAATTAGAATATACAGCCTGAGGGCACTAAGTATTGGTGATGACTAAGAATTATATTTTGTTTTAGATACAAGTAGTATGTAAATAGAATAAAATTTAGGCTATTTAGAGGAATTTGTATTCAGGTTAAAAAAATTCAGATTTTAGTACAATACTGCCTTAAGATTAGTTGTAATTAATTTCTTTTACTATTATTTTTTTATTTACCAAACTACTCAGTATTCATATTAATATATTGACCACTCTTTGAAATAAAAACTCTTCTTACTAACAAAGATAAATACACAGCATAGCATAGAGTTCTTTGGATACTTAGATAGATAATCAAGATTAGATTAATGTAAATTAGTATAATTAAATATAACTGGCCTTTAGCCTGCATGCCATTTAAGTTTATTTCAGGATTTCTATTAGTTCTAATTCAGATACTAATACAGATAATGACATTACAGCAAAGTGGTATACTGTATTGATAACCAAAACAGGTTTTGCTTTGTGCAGAAACAGTAACTGTTTTCTTTTAGTCTATTGGCTTTATAAAAGTTTCAGAAATGAACTGGATAAAGAAGTTTTCAAGTTCACTTATTTCACCCACTTTCATAAAGCCAATAGACTAAAAGAAAAGTTTCAGAAATGAACTGGATAAAGAAGTTTTCAAGTTCACTTATTTCACCCACTTTCATCCTCTTCTCAATTCTTCTACTACCTTTCCTTCATTTTTCTTCTAAAATGAGGCAGGGAGCCCTATTTTCACCAAATCAAACTTCTGAATTGTTTATACAATTTTAATCCTGTCAGTATTTCATGTTTCTGATTGTTCATATTACTAATTATATAATAAAAGTATTAGCATAATGGAATAATCATTTAAATTAAAATTTTTAACAATCATAAAAATGCTTAATTCAAATTTGTTCTTACCCAAACTTTATGAATGATATACAATGATATTGTATATCATTCATAAAGTTTTGATCCTAAAATTATTAGAATAATTGAATAGTTTAAATGATTAAGTTATCATTAGAATAATAATGATAATTTTAATCATCATAGAGTATCCTTCATAGTTATTTATGAAATATTATATGATATAGTAGTATTACAAATTGATATTTTATCAATGTTTTCAATGATTCTTATAATAATTTTTGCTAGCTTCTAAATTCATGCACTAAAAATCTCTATAGACAGACCTCTAAACTGCTTTAAGCTCAAAAGAAAATTCTTCACTGGAGCAAGTGTTTTAAAGATCTTGGGAGAATATTTAAAATTACAATTTTTATGTTATGTTTATTTTTTTATAAGTTCATTAAAATTCTTATTAAATAACTTAAAGAATAAGACAAAATAAAAAAGGTGATCATGATGTCTACTGATAAATATTTATTAGACCATTTGAGAGAGATCTCTTTCATAAGGATAAAATTGATTCAAGATTTGTGCTTATTTTTTCCATCTTGAAGCAGATAAATTGCATCTTAAATATAAATTAGTATTAATATAAAATTTATAAAAATATTAATTAATATGATATACAATCTCATTCTAATAATTTTAGGATCATTTTGATCCTAAAATTATTAGAATAATTGAATAGTTTAAATGATTAAGTTATCATTAGAATTTGAATAAAAAGAATTAAATAAAAATCCCATATAATGATAAAAATCATATTAATGAAAATAATAGAATTGATGATAATTTCTAAGAAATTAATGTCATTATTTTCCTTTCAAATTACTGATATAATAAGAATTTTATTTCTTATTATACCAGTAATTTAATTTATTTTACATTAAGATTAAGATAAAACATTAAAATCATAAAATTTATAATTTTTATTATGCTCTGTTGTATTTATATTAATATTATAATTAATTTATTCATTAAAATATTAGATAATTGCATTTTGCTTCTAAATTTTTTTCATAAAATTGAATGTCAATCGATTAGATTTGAATAATACAAAATAAAATATTTTTAATTTTTTAAATACTAAATAAATTAATTTATAAGTTATACTCCAAATAAACAGCACTTCAAGCAGTTAGTTAACACAAATTCTTTAAATAAAGCAAACGTTTTTGGTGTACTACACCCTCATCAGGCTTTTAGATTACCTCTCATTTCAAAACAAAGAACATCGTTCTATACATCAAGTAACATCGTTTTATCGCTTGTAAATCTGCAAGAGAAACTCATTACTATAGCCATGCTTATTGCCTACCTTTATTGCAGATTTACAAGCGAGTTAAGAAAAGCTCAAAAGAACAACAAGAAAGAAAAGAAGAAAATAAAGATTATTTAGCAGTACCATATCACCTCAAAAGCCTTGGTGTAACGAAGAAAATAGCAAGGAAGAATAAGAATAAAAGATTAGCAGCAAGGAGAAGCGTGACGTTGTTTAACACGTTACGAAATGACAAAGACCCCCTGAAGCAGAAAGAAAAGAGAGGAGTATATAGGATTCCACTACAGGATATGAAAGAGAAAAAAGGAAAAGTGTACATTGGTGTAACATCAAGGAATATATAGAGAAGAATAGAAGAACATAAAAGCAACATCGAACGGGCAAGACTTACGACGTCATTAGCGATAGAGGCATTTAACATATTTTTCCCATTTAATGTGAAATGGGACGAAGTTGAACAAATCAGACCAGTGTTAAATAATACACAGCCAGTGATAACGGAAACATTGGAAATAATGAGAAGGGTAGAAAAAGAGATTTTGATTAATGACAAGGTGAACTGGGAGCTACCCCTAGCTTGGAAGTACATTTTGAAGAAAAATTAAGAATGTTAGGAAGATAGTAGGACTATAAAACTAGACCGATGTATGCTCAGTATATATTTTTAAAACTATTTGTACTATGTATGGGCTAATTAATGTAAAATGTGTGTTCGTGATTGTAGTGTTTTTATAATAGCATTATAAGTATAGTTATATGGTAAAATAATTTTATTATTTGTAAATGTAATTTTGAATTTCAAACGTTATCATAGTTCGTAAAAAATTTTTTGAATTGTTAATGGAACATAAACGATGTTTCTAACAAGCTGCAGTTGTCATAGCAATGTATAGAATGATGTTTTGTTTTGAAATGAGAGGTAATCTAAAGAACCTGATGAGGGTGTAGTACACCGAAAACGTTTGCTTTAAATAAAGAATTTGTGTTAACTAACTGCTTGAAGTGCTGTTTATTTGGAGTATAACTTATATATGTAGTAAAAGAAGTCATAATCAGAAGGATATATAAATTAATTTATAATTTAATCTTAAACAGGATGATCAATTATCAAAAAAAGAAAACACGAGAAAAGAAAAGGAATCAAGTTTTCCAAGTAATTTGAAACAAAAACTTACAAGTGTTCTTTGTCCAGACAAAAGTAAGAATTTAGTTCAAAATATGCTATTATTATATTATTATGCAAACTAGTATTTAATTTCAAATATTAGTTTAAATTTGTTTTTATTTAATTAGTTTAAAATCATGATTTTTTTAAAATTATAATTATATTAACAATATGTATTCCTAAAACAACATAAATTCTAATGAATCTAAATTAAGTGTATAATAAAAAATCTCAATAAAATAAACACTGAAATTTATTATATGCAGATAATATTTAAGTTATGATAATTTAAATTATCTAAATTTAATCTAATTTTTATTATTTATACTTGTTTTATTATTCTCATATAATAAACAATTGTACATAAACAATTTTATTTAAAAAACTAATTTTTAGCAATATAAAAATTGTTTTAAAGAAGAAGAAAATTTATTTTCTAAGATCCCATTAAAAATATTATAATTAAATAGTATATTGCTTTTTTAACATTTTTATTAACTGAAAAAAAATTATATTAAGATATATGAAGCATTTTCCAGTTATTTTCATGCAAATAGCAGATGAAGTTTGAATATCCATTTAGTGCTCAGTTTAAAACACAGTTTAAAATCATATTAAATTCATTTTTGGAATAGAAAAAATGATAGTTTATTACAATAATAATATATTATATACAGTTAAAACTGTCTAAGCTGGACACTGTACAAGCTGGAAACCTGCGTAACATGGAAAATATTTCCATTCCCAAACAACTTCCATAGAAATATCAAAGAAAATATCTGTCTAATGTGGAAATGGAAAGCATTTTAAAATTTCACTGAATAAAAACTTTATAAGATGGAAAAATAATAATTTTTTCCATCTTATAAAGGAAAAAGTTGTTTTGAATTTGAAACCATTGGTCAACCTGAACAAGGAATAGAAAAATTTTCTGAAGTATCACACCTTGATGGGATTTAGATATTTATAGGACAGGTTGAAGACATTAGTATGCAGATAAATGCTGAAGAATATCAAGATTGATAAAAACTTTATAAGATGCAGGTTATCAAACTATAAGTGATTTGATCCAGTCAAGAAGAGAAGAAAATTCTATAAATGAAGAAGATATCAGTGAAAAAGGATTGGGAAGAGGCTTTCCAGAAACAGAAAAAATAAGAAATTTTGCTAATGCTCCAAATAAATTGGCTCTGTTAGAAGAATTTTCTGAATATTAGTTTCATAAAAATTACTGAAAAACTTTTGCAAATATGTACAATGATGGAAAGAGAAGAATGTTTAAGTAAACATGCAAAACAAAAACTCTTGATAAAATGTGGAAAAGAAACTTTTGTAATTTTTGTACTTAATACAAATACTATATATAAGAACTGAAGAGTGAAATTTTAAAATAAAACTTGCAGTTCAATCCTACTTGTTGCATGTTTTTCTAGTACAGCATTATATGTCCAGTTTATTTGCTTTTCAAAAATACCTATGCATTTTATTATGTAGGCTAATGCAGTAATTTGGTGGTCTATTTACTATGTACCTTAGACGTATTGTAGCGCTTTAATCGAACAATGGCTGCCTCCGGAACATAAAAAATGTACGCGAAAACAATACGTAAATTGTAAATTAGCGCTAAGTTTTAGAGTTGTAGCTAACCAACGCCGACGTGCCGCGTTAAATAGGTTTAACTGTTCCGCGATAAAATCGAGGTGATTGGGTTTTACCCAATCACCTCGATTTGTAAAACCCAAACAATCGATCGATTGTTTGGGTTTTACAGGTTTTTTTTCTTCGGGATGAGTTGGGGTCCCACCCAGCTCGGGGTCTGCCGTCCGTCGGCTACGCCACTGAACCCAGGCGGTAATAGAGTAGGGTAAGACTGTAGGGCAGGGGTTCCCAAAGTTTTGCCTAGGTGGGCCAAATTGTAAATTCCAAAATATTTGGCGGGCCAAAGAAAAATACTTTCGAATCGATAAAAAGTTAGACACCAGGGAAAGATTTATACTAACTTTCTAACGGTTGGCGCTACCACCGACTCGACCGACCGCAGGGGCATTTGGCCGGGGCGGCATTTTGGTTGTGAATGTGACAAAATATTTATAAGTTAAATACTTAATTAATCGAAATTTATATTTGTCGAGTTTTTCTTTGACACAAATTACCACGCAATTTATATTTCACATTACTGTTTTAGCCTAAAAGCTAAAAAAATATTTGCAATCCTTAATTCTGAAAAAAACAACCATAAAAGAGCGGCACGCTTAATTAAATAACAAAAAAGATTAGATATCTAAATCGCGTACCGCGTAGAACAGCACGCAGAGCGCTGCGTGAACTTGTTATTGACTCGTTTATTACCTCTAATTATAAAAATGCGGTTTCGTTACAGAATAGCATTGTTCTCGCTAATATGTCGGTAGTGAAACGTAGTGTGGCCGAAATAAATTGTCACCAGGCAATTATTATTTACAAGACAATAACTTTATTAAAAGAAAAAATAAACCAAAGGTACATCACCAAGCGATCTTCCCCGCTATAACTTGGTGTGTCTCTTTCTCGAAGACGAAAGTAGATTGCGGGCCCTTTGTTAACCCGCCCATCACCAAACTGTCGGTTCCAGCGTCTAATAAAATTTCCAACTCTGATGTCATAAAGCGGTCTCTTTGGCTGCGGTTTGGCCGAACTCTTTAGTTTCGATTCGAAGGAACCGAACTCCCTCTAAATTTTGTTGTAAAAGTAAAAGCTTTTAATAGCTGCACCGATAGTTCCAGTTGACGTTATAATGGTGAAAACAAGTATAATAGCTGTTTTAATTTATAGAAAAATATTTGGAAATTTTATAATTAAGTGTGATTTGTTAATTTTAAAGGTAAGTACATTATATGTTTAAGGGGCGGCAAAACTGCTAGAGCGGGCGCTGCCGACCGACAAATTCGAGCCAGACCAATCACATTACACCGCCGACTGTTGTTGCTATGGAATGGTGACGTAGAATCGTTCGAGTCGTTGGTAGTGTGAACCCACCTTAACCGTTCTTTATTTATGACTTTTTATTGCAAACTGTTTAAAATAAAACATTTCAAAAATAATTAAACAAAAATAAGTAAATAATGTCGAATAAAAAAGAAAAAAAATATTACATTCATCCATCCGAAGTGTGTGACTGGTGCAGTTGTTGTTTTCTTTTAATAATAATATTGAGCCTCGATTCTAAATCGGTTGAACGTATTCTTAACACCACTTGTAAATATTCACTAGATAATTTTGATCTCAATTTGGACTTATTAATTCTGGTGATTGAGAAAGTTTTTTCGCGTGTATAAGCGCTCCCATATAATGAAAACTTACTTGTATAAGTGCTTCCAAATATTTGGAAGCACTTATACATGTATTTGTTTTAGTCGAACATTTTTTTTTTTTGATAAAATTTATTTACTTTTTGTAAAAATGAAAATTATCTCTTTGAATTCGAGATGGCTGATGCATCTCTAAGGTTTGAGGGCCGCACTTTGGATGAACCCCCCGTAGGCCTATATACGGTATTAATTGTATTCCTAGAAATTAAACTCTACGGCCTACTTCGTTTCTATATTCCCAGCAAAATTTATTAATAAAAATAAATATAAATGCGCATTACTAACAGGAAATTATAGGCCGCTGTACAGTTATTTTACAGTTATATATTAATTTTTGCAATTTTCTGTTCAAACTATTTCGCAACTTAGCAAAAGTGTCCATTGTTACTATATAAAGGGATGCCAGATTGTTTGAACAGAAAATTGCAAAAATTATAAAAAATAGCTCAAAATTTATTTAATCATAAGAAAGAGTTACCTAACTTCAAAAGTGGTGTAATTAAAAATAACTGCCAGATATGTTTTACTCGGACTGGGATTTCTTATGATATTAATACGGAATTAATTGCATTTTCCAGTTTGATTACGTCTCTCACAAAAATGGAAGAAAAGCCAAACTCAAATTTGTTATATTTCAATCTATGTTAAATGTAGTATAAATCACAAAATTTTCAGATTTTTTGCAACACTCCCACAAAGAAATTTGGTAAATTTTAAACATTTTCCAGGTTTGACCATTTTTTTTAATATGAAGGAATAAAAGAATAACTTGACCATTTTTTTTTAATATGAAGGAATAAAAGAATAAGGTTCATAATTTTATGAAAATTACTTATACTTGGGTAATGATCGGTTAAGAAAAAACTTTGTTATCTCTGTTTGTTTACTGTTAAAAACGCAGTCTTCCTCTGCAGAGTTTGGAGTGTCAAAATACTAGTTAATTCCAGGATTTTTTAAAGATAATATACAAGGTTGAAAACCTCATTTTATATGCTTTTAAGTGATACCTATTCCACCTCTCGGTGCTAATCACATAAAAAAATTACAGGCAATTACAAAAAGTACAAAATATACAAATTTTAGTCTGCCTTCATACATATTCTTTCTCATATCTCAGAAATTAAATTTTTTTTAAAGTAAATAATAATACTTTTGAGCCTTTGGGAATATACATAAACAACATGCCAAAATTCATCAAAATCAAAAATCATGCAGCGACCACTTTGTTTAAATTTGGCTGATTTTATATGGAATGACCCTTCTATTTTTGTAGCAAAGTTAAAATTTGTTATTGCATAATATACTTTCCCCCGTTCACTGTTTTGTCAAATAGGACTGATATTATTCTTCAACTAAAGAGAGACTTATTGAAATATATAAAGAACTATAAGATTTGCGCACGGAGCGCTCAAGTCAATTATACGTTCAAAATTCTAAATGAAAAATTAAATACTACAAAATGAAAACTGAGAAAAATGTATATTAAAAAGTTAAAATGGATTTTTAAGAAACAACTCCCAAATAAGGTAAAGCATAAAATGGAACTTAAGCAAGTGCTAACAATACTAGGTGATATTCAGATACCATCAAATGTTAAGAACTTATTGGAGAAAGGCCCGTCCTACGCAGCACTAGGACATACCACTATATTTGAGGATATCCCATTATTTGAACATATAATTGAAAAAGAAGATGAATTGCAGAAAGAAAATCTGCGATGGACTTTTTTGAGACAAAAATACAATGAAAAAACAACCAGGCGTACTTACAACGAAGGAAAGATATAGTTGACATCAAAAGAACCCTTAAATGGATGGATGAAGAGGACTACATAATGACAAGAGAAGACAAGACGAAAAAACTTGTAATACTGGATAAGAACGTTTATGATGATTTCTTACTAAAATACATTAGTAGCACAAATGCTATCCAGTTAACCCAAGACCCAACCAACACATTGGCTGCCAAAGTAGATAACTTAATAAGAAATTCCAATTTTCCAACTATTTGGAATATAGCACCGACATGCCCGAGATTATTTGCCTACATTAAAACTCATAAGGTCCCAACTGAAGGTAGACCCATTGTTGAAAAACGTACAGCTCTGATATACTATCTTGAACAGGCAATAGCGAAATGGGCTAATAAAATCTTAGGTGAGACCAATAATTCAACATTAGTAGCCACTTAAAAACATGCAAATCACCACTAAGAATACTATGTCAACGTATGACTTTCAAGCATTATATCCGAATTTAAAGCTTGAACTTGTTTGCCTAAACTTCTATAGGTTCCTTTTAGAACATGTTCCAGGCAGCTACAACAATTCACAACTGTTAAGGGAAATCGCCCACCTCATCTGCCATAACTCGTACTATACGTTCCGAGGAAAATATTAAAGACAAGTAGTCGGAGTACCAATAGGAAGCTCTATAGCAGGCACGCTTGCTGAAATAGTACTAAGAGCTGTAGAAAAAGAGAGGCTTCCCAGATTCCTGGATTCTATCAGTGATATACTAATATATTATTAGTATATCATCTACAGCTATGTAGATGATATACTAATAATATGGAAAGATAAAAGGAAAGTGGAAGAATTCGCAGAGCACTTGACGCAACAACAGTACGGCCTAAAGCTGAACCTGGGCCAGGTAAGTTCTAACTCTATACACTTCTTGGACATCTATTTACAGGTAACAGACACAGAAAAGAGGCTAAGTGTCTATAGGAAGCCGACTTATCAACCGATTGTTATCCCAAATTGGTCAAATGACACAGTCTCACATAAGAAAATGGCCTTCAGAACCTACTACAAACGGCACTTACCTATTGTACGCACCAGGATGACTCGCTTAAAGAATTGGATTATATAAAAACTATAGGTCTACAGCATGGTTATTGCAAAAGCTTCCCAAATAAAATAAACTATGAAGTGGAGCAAAAGTTCAATTGTGAGACCCAGACTGAAAACCCATTATCGAGAGAAAACTGTAACTTTATCCCAATACCGAATCATTGGAAAAACCTGAATGTTTTAAAGAGAATAGCCAAGAGGAATAATAAGAAACTAGCGCCTAGACGGGAGTTCAATGCACTTAGGAATGACAAAGACCCTCTCACAGACCAAGAACAAAGAGGTGTATATAAAACTAGAAATTCCCCGCTCATATAAATGAGCTGAAATATACTATTGTGATCTAATCTTATAATACAGTACTTTATATAACAGCATATTGTATAATAATAGCTTATCTTGCAAATTTATTTACTATATATTTTATTAAGCATTAGTTCAAATGTGTAGTAATTGCACGGGGACCTGTGGAGGCTGCATCCCACGGGCGCCGTGCCCCATTCCACAGGTAGGCCCGCCGAGGTCCCACCCCCAATGGGCCCCAGGCCCCTGGGACCCGGTTTCATTTCCCCGGTGAGCCCACAGCCCGTAGAGATATGAAACCCCCACGGGGGCCCCGTGGGGTGGGGCTGCACCCACCAGGGATCAAGAGGCCCTCGTCGGGTGGGGGCCCACCCCCAACGAGCCCGGTTTCATCTCCCCAGTGGGCTGTACCCAGTTTCATTTCCCCACGGGCACCGGGGTCCCCGTGGGGTGGGGCTGCACCCCCGTGAAGCGGGTAGTTTACAGAATGATGAATGGTTATAATTTCTTTGTGTGATAAAATATAAGCAAATTTCATTTGAGATATGTAATATACCACCATCATAATTATGGGTGTAGAACAGGCTTAACTGCAAATTCAACATAAAATTTCCTTTAAAATAAAACATCCAATGAAATGGTTAAATAAGGTGTGAAAAGCTTAGGTGAACAGTATCCTGTATCATAATCAGTAATAATTCTTTTAGCTAAGTAATTCTGTAAAAATCCAATAATAGTAATGCAGGTAAGTTATCTGTTGCCCCTTTCTTTGACACTTAGCGCCATCTATTGATATTTATTGTCATAAAATAAAAATTCGGTCCCTAGAGCCCCTAAAATTGGCCAAATAAAAAAAAGATCTGTAGTCGCAAAAATCCGAAAATTAGACCTTTCTAACAATACCCTAATTATAGTAATCGGTACAATGCTTCGTCCAAAAAAGGGAATCCAGCCAGCCACGTTTGACTATTAATACAGTATATATGATGATGATGATGATATGATGATACCAATTTTTGACAATAATGCTAATCGGAGTGCAGCTTATATAGGAGCCACAACTAGAATATTAAAAAAAGTCTTGAAGAACACAAGAAGGATATCACAAATGCAAAGTTGACAACCGTCTCTGGCCATAGAAGCCTACTCAAATGATATAGACATTACTTGGACACAGGCAAAAGTAATAAAACCAATACAGCCTTCCACCCAACCAAGTACTACAGATTTACAGAATCATTAGAAATCTTAAAAAGGGGTGATAAGGAGAACTTAATAAATGATAGGCTCCCTTGGGAGCTCCCACGGCATGGAAATATGCCGTTGAACGAAGGCTAGGCTGTAAGCACACGTAAAGAAAATACCCACAGCAGACTACTTTAATTTTAATTTTTTTCATCTTTTCAGTTTTATTATTTTATTAATTATTTTTAAATAAGATGTATTTATATTAAATGGTTTGCTTAATTCCTGCTAAATAATAGTAACATCTGTATAGTTACCATAACAACTCTAATGTGTATTTTAAGAAGTCTGTTTTTAATTTTTAAATTTTGTTCTTTTTAAATTTTTTGTTCTTTTTAATGTTTGTTCTTTTTTTATTTGGAAGTTTTATAATTGGAATGCTACTTGAAAATGGTGAATAAACCAAAAACGTTTGTAGCAAAAGTTTAATAAAAAGTACATCTTACTGCTATAAGTGCTTGTATAGTTTGTTTAGTTAAGTTTTAGTAAGTCCTGATGATAGAAAATGACAACATATCTTGTGGAGAAATAATCCTACAGAACCAGTTAAGGAATATAAGTTAAACATGCCCTTATTGCCAAATATGTGGTCCATATTTTTGGCATTAAGGGCACTGACCCAGTTAGCAGAGGATGAAGGACAGTTATTTAAAAGAGAAGCAAAATTAATTAAAACAGATTTCTACGTGGATGATTTAATGACAGAAGAAGATAGTATACATGATGCTATTAATTTGTGCAAAAATCTGCAGTATCTACTCCAAAAAGGAAAATTTAATTTGCGAAAATGGACAAGCAATGAGAAGGAGGTAGTTACATGTGATAAAGAAGTGGATGTATATCATATCAAATCAAACACATTAATAAGAACGTTGGGACTATGTTGGAATACAGATACTGCTAGCTTTCAGTTTAAGCTCTGTGAGTTTTTCTGAACGTCAGTGACAAAACGTACTATCATCTCGGATATCGCTCGTTTATACGATCCCATGGGTTGGCTTGCTTCAGTCATCATTACTGCTAAACTTATGCTGCAAGAACTATGGACAATTGGAATTTCATGGGATGAACCCGTACCATCTCAAATAGAACAGAAATGGAAAATTTATAAGGAAGATATTAAACGTATCGAGGAGCTTCGGATTCCACGGTTCATTATAGTTAAAAATTTTGATCTACAGCTACATGGGTTGGCAGATGCATCGGAGAAGGCTTATGCAGCTGTGATTTATGTTCGCCAACAAAGGGATAAGGAAGTGAAGGTTAATCTCTTATGTGCTAAAACTCGAGTCGCTCCATTGAAAACTGTGACACTTCCTCGACTTGAGTTATGTGCTGCACATTTTTTGGCAAAATTGGTTACACAGCAACTATGTATCAGCCAGTTAACGTTGTAGCATGGTCAGATTCTACTCTTACATTGGCCTGGATTAAAAGTGAACCTTTACGATAGAAATCGTTTATACCTAATAGAGTATGTGCAATTCAGGAAAGAATCCCTCCTGTGCAGTGGCGTCATATTAAATCGTCACAAAATCCAGCAGATCTTGCAACAAGAGGCGTACCTATGGCATCCATCTTAGATGAAGAGTTCTGGTGGAAAGGACCTGATATCCTGCAACAAGATACTCAGGAATGGTTTCAACAGCAACCAGAATGTAACACTGAACTAGAATTACGATGGACATAAACAATGACATTAATTTGTATTAGTGTTGAAGAAGACCCGTTTAACTTTAATTGTTATTCGTCATGGATGAAGCTACCGCGAGTCATAGCTTATTGATTACGTTTTATTACTAATTGTAAATTAACACAAACTTTAAGACAGAGTGGATCATTGACTACCTGTGAATTACAAGTTGCTACCTGCAAAATCATTAAGAGTGCACAACAAGAGCTAAAAGAAGTTATAATGGCTATTGGAAAGGGATCTAATCACAAATTTATGGATCTTGCTCCATTTGTTGATGCACATGGCTGTATAAGAATAGGAGGACATCTGCACTATGCATCAATCAAATATACGAAACATCCATATCTTTTGCCAAGAAAGCACAAGGTGACAGAACTTATTATACAGTATTATCACAAGATATTATTACACCCAAGTATTAACCTCCTTATTTTCATATAAGGCAACAACTTTGGATTTCAAGGGCTCGTTCAACAGTAAAATGGTATGTGCGTCAATGCTTATCATGCTCTAAGGATAGAGCACATACAATAAATCAACAGATGGCAACTTTACCACCATACCGAGTACAAGTGCGCCCTTTTTGTAAGGTAGGTGTAGATTACGGCGGTCCCTTCATAATAAAACATCTCATGGAAGAAAGGTAAAACAATGGAAATCATATTTGAGTTTGTTTATCTGCATGGCAACGAAAGCAGTGCATCTGGAAGTTGTGACTTAACTACATCAGCTTTTCTTGCCATCTTAAGAAGATTTACCGCTAGAAGAGGAAATCCGTCTGATATATATTCAGATAATGGAACTAATTTCGTTGGCACCGCCTCTGAACTGCAGGAGTTATATAGATTATTACAGGAAGAAACAGTTCAAAACGAAATAGAATCAGTGATGCTGCAGAAAGGTATACAATGGCATTTTTTACCGCCACATGCCTCACATTTTGGTGGGCTTTGGGAGGCAAACATAAAATCAGCAAAGACATATTTGAAGCGCTCAATTAACAATCACGTTTTAACTTTTGAAGAATTATCTATGATATTTTGTCAAATTGAAGCGTGTCTTAATTCACGACCGTTATTTCCGATGAGTGAAGATCCTCAAGATTTAACAGTGTTAACACCTTCACATTTTCTTATAGGAGAAAGTATCACAACGTATGATCTGCGTGAGATAAAAGCCCTCTATAAGGGCCCCAAATACCAAAGTGGAGTATCGTGCTGACGGACTGAATGGCGGAGGGATGGAAAACTTAGACCTCGGACATCAGTAAATAGTTGTCTTCAGACATCCATTTACTGATGATGAAAATATATGTCTACACCTATTTGATGAAGGACCTACAAGGAGATGTTTTATGTTCCAGTAAACACAAGGAAACACGAACAAAAACAATCTGTAAAATGTGCCAGAAACCACTCTGTGAAATGTGTTTTGCAAAATATCATATGTGATATTATAGGAAATGAACAAACAGTTTTTTACCGTAAATGTCTTTTAATTGAATTATATTCTTATTTTTTCATTACAGATTTTGATGCTAGCTGTCTAGATGATTATAAACATTTACTATTTTAACAAAAAAAATCTATTGCGAAAATAAATCCATCTTGAAAGGGTTTAAAAAGTTATTTAAATGATTTTCATTAGAGAATTTTGATTGTTTCTGGTCTGTCTTCTATTTAATTGCAGTTTTCGCTAGATCGTTTTACGCTATTCTTTTGCATTTGACACAACGAATCACAGCGGTCTGCATAAGAGTTCTTATCTCTTCTGGTATCTTAATATCCTTCTTATAAAACATGCTTCTACAGTAAGGAAAAGGTTTCTTTCTGTTTCCATTCTGTAACATTGTTCTGTGATATACTAGAATGCATTGTCCATAGAAGTTGTGACCGCACGGCAGTTCAACTGGTCTTACGAAGACGTTAAGGCAGATGCCACATTTAATTTCGTCTTCTATTATCAGGGTTTTCCACATATTCTATCTTTGATGAAGACACTCGTTATAAAAATTTTTGAGTTCAATTACTGTAGAGTTGTGGATAAATGATATACTGTAGATTGTTAAATTTTTCTTTTGGTATGAAATTACAAAGAGAATATTTGTTCAAGTCATAATAATATATACTCCTATTTTAAAAAAAAAATTGTGAAAATAAATTTATTTCGGTAATATACCGATATTTTAGAAGAAGAATTCTGACGCTTATATATAATATATATATAATACTTACAGATTCAAAACTACTGCTCTTTACGGTTTATAATATAAATATTCTACAAAATCAGCACAAACCAGCAAACTTATTAACTTGCAAACTTTATTAACTCGAAACGTTTTCGGCTCATATTTAACCCTCATCAGCTCCAATTAACAAGATTTCTTGTTCTAGAACACAGAACTTAGAAACAAGATATTCGATGTTAAATTTAAAAATTCAAAAATTAAGTATACTAAACACAAAATTAATAAGTTATTAAATAGATATAAAATTATTTAACTAGTACAATAATAATTTTTAACAAAAACATAAATTAATAAAATATTTATATAAAGTTCCATAACAAGTATTAGTCTTCCTCCATAACTATGTTTTAAAGCGAACTTCCAGGCTTGGGAGAGTTGTAAGGACTGTCTCTGATGAATACTGCCCCATTTTTACTTCCTTCAAAAATTGTCAATTCCTCTGCAGCTCTTTTATGTTATTCATCTTTTTTATTACGTTGACTTCATTGCAATTCACTTGGATATCGTATTCATAAGCCCTCCTGGCTAGCGCAGTAGTTAATTTCCAATTTTTATTTCGTCTACACGCTCTTTTAATCTGTTTCAAATTTCTCTTTGTTGCCCTGTATATACTTCATTTCGGTGCTTATCATTATTCGTTAGCGGAATTTCATATACTCCTGTAAGTTCCTCTCTATTGTAAACATCTTTAACATTTCTTAGACAACTCCATACTGCGCTATTTCTTTTATATGCTGGGTTCTTTCCATTCTTTTTAAGCGAGCAGACTGTTTTGGAATTTTAAAACAGTTACATTTGCTACCATAAATGTATTTTAATTAAATTATATTCTTATTTTTCATTACAGATTTTGATGCCAAGTGATCTAGATGATTATAAAAATTTACTATTTTAACAAAAAATTTCTATTGTAAAAAGTTATTTAAATGATTTTCGTTAGACAATTTTGATTTAATTTCTGGTCTGTCTTCTGTTTAATGGCACTCTTCGCTATGTCGATTGAATCTACTCGCAGCAATTCTCTTTCTACACTCGCGACAACGAATCACTGCGGTCTGAATGAGAGTTCTTATCTCTTCCGCTATCTTAATATCCTTCTTATAAAATATACTTCTACAGTAAGGACAAGGTTTCTTCCTATTTCCGTTCTGCAACATTGTTCTACGATATTGTAGAATGCATTTGCCACAAAAGTTATGGCTTCGATTGGTCTTACAAAGATGTTTAAACATATTCCATACTTAACTTCACCTTCCGTTATCAGAGTTTTCCACATTCTAACTTTGAAAAAGAGACTCTTAAAAGTTTTTGATTTCAATTACTAAAGAATTGTTGAGAAATAATATATTGTAAATTGTTAACTTTTTCTTTTGTTATGAAATTGCAAAGAGAATATTTGTTAAAGTCATAATAATATATACTGTACTCCTATTTAAAAAAAAATTGTGAAAATAAAATTTTTTCGGTAATATACCGATATTTTAGGGGAAGAATTCTCACGTTTATATAATATATATATAGTGGATTTCGCTTAATTGGGCCACTGGTTAATTGGGACAAATCTCAAGAACGGAAAGCAAACTAAAAAACTAGTACATAATTTAAACGCTTAATTGGACGGTAGCGGAAAGGGAATTTTCAATTTTTGATATAATTTAGGGATTTTTTCCAAAGTATGGCACCACTACGTACACTAATACTTGTCGCGCGCTTTCTTAAAAAATTCCTTATATAATAATTATAACACATTTTATTGTATCGGTAATTTTTCAGATTAAGCCTTTCTACGAGACAATACACGCTAACACAATGGAGCGGGTCGTTTGTCGCCTCTATATTACATACATACGGTCGACATAATGTCGCCGCACTAATATCTTTAGTAAAATTGTTTATATAAGTAAATATCATGGTTGATAAATAATACATAATAATACTGTATTCGCGCAACTCTAGCGTGATGAGAATCAGTTATCTATGGTGGTGAGTCTGGCAAGTGTGCGTCTACTTAAGAGTCTAGCGTTACTCTACCTAGCGATATTCATTTACAGTGTCGATTTTATTTAAAATTTTTAAATCTCTGACACATCACATATTAAAGTTATACTATGAAAGAGAGAAATTTTCAAATACAATTTTTCATAGATATTCTAAAACCTACCATAACGGTCGGCATGACATCTTTAAAGACAGTGTTTAGGTTAATTTTGAATGATTATAGTGAATAAATCCTTATAATCTGATCATTCAATATTATATGGCGGCTATTAAAGAACAAAACACACTTACCTCTGATACTTCTTGATGAATGTATGAGAGTTGACATGTAAATAAAACAGAATATTGCTTCTAGTTCTGGACGAAAAGGTTCTTTACCACAATTCTAACTAAAAATGGTGACGTAGGTGCGCGCATGGGTTGCGTAATGGACGATTTTCATAATTCGATTCAAATAGCCCCACCCTACCCTATATGTATTCTACTTTATTAATGTCTGCATTAAAATTATAAAATGTTTGAGGACTGAATATTTGCAATAATCTTAATCACTTTCTCGCTTGTATTGTTTAAAAATATTTTCATGTTGATGTAATTTGAATATCAATAGTTGTTTTTGGAATAATATTTTTATATTTTATTTATGTAAAGGATAACGAAATATTAACTTATAATTGATATATTTCATAACATTAAAGTATTTATGTTCATATATTTTCAGCAAAGGCCGGCAAAAGAAAACCTTTCAATGTGAAATATGTCAGAAGGATTCCGTAGAAAAGATTATTTAAAACAGCACTCGAGGATTCACAGCGGAGAGAAGCCTTTTGAATGTAATATCTGTAATAGAAAATTCAATCACAGAAGTACTTTGCGAAATCATGTGAAAACACATTCGGATGAGAAACTTTATCAATGTGACATCTGCAGCTATGGATGCATTAACAAGAGCTATTTGAAAACACTTCTCCGAATTCATACAGGTGAAAGGCCGTTTTGCTGCCAGGAGTGTGGTAGAAGGTTCTCCACTAAAAATAATTTAAGCAGGCATTTGAGAATACATACAGGTGAAAAGCCTTACAAATGTGAAACTTGTGATGAAAGTTTTACCCAGCAAAATCAGCTGACACATCACATATTAAAGTTATACTATGAAAGAGAGAAATTTTCAAATACAATTTTTCATAGATATTCTGTTCCAGTTATTTATTTTGATGGAGTGCTGATTGAAATATTTAATTATCAGAATAAATTGCATAATTTTGGTTTTCAAAAAATTACAAAATGATAAATGCCTTTCTTGCAATTGTATATTTTTATGTCTGCTTTGAATATTGTAATCTTAATTCCTAAATGTAATTCCTAATCAGATTGCTGTCTGTAACTATATTAATTATAATAATTCTCAAAGATAAATTGCATTTTTTTAATAATGTATAACAGAAATCATTATTGGTGAGCAACGTTTTATTTTAATCTATGATTTTGGTTATTAAAGTATAAGACTACTCGACGAATAATTCTATTGTAAACTTTTCTCCTAATTATTATACAGTGCCGCCTTTAAAGTTTTTAATATTAAATATTTATAATTTACTGCATATTCACTTATAAATATACGTTAAATGGACACAGCATAACATACTATTCATGTAAATATTTGATTTGCGCCTTTTGTATAACCTAATAGAGACTTTATTCTTAAAATTTAATAAGACAATCCTAAACATTACAAATCGTTTCCCAAATTTAAGTCTTACGATTCAACACCTTAAAAAATATTAGTGATATATAAACGCGAATGCTAAGGCGATGATTAAACCCACACGCGAGCTAGTAAATTCTTTCGCGATATTTCGGTGAATATCACTCTTACTCATGCAAAAATAATCTTGATACCTGTCAATCAATGAACGTTTATTGCATCGATCGGATATCGAGGATTAGGACATGAAAAAAAGTCATCATATTTCCACAATATCCGTTTCTTTTCTATGGCAGATGACGCCATTTTTTCCTATAAGTAAGTTATTAAAATCTCACACGAATTTTGCCATAATTATCACATGTGATATATACTGTTCACATAATTTACTCCATTCTTTCATAAACTTAACAATAAATTCAAATTTATTATGTGCAAATTTTTATTTTCAAATAATTATATGTTATTTGTTTGGTATCAAAAAATAAATTGACTTATATAAGAATATTTAAATTATTCAATTTTGTATTATAAAACTTTCTAAATTATATGCGGTATAGTATATCAGACTAATAAAGTTTAGGAGATATACAGTGGATTCCGCTTGATTGGGATAAATCTCAAAGGACGGAAACCAAAGTAATAGATAATTTAAACCCTTAACTGGGACAACTTTTCGCTTAATTGGGACAGTAACAGAAAAGGAATTTTCAATTTTTGGTGTATATTACGGATTTTTTGAAAGTATTGCAACACTACGTACACTAATAGTTGTTGTTTTCTTAAAAAATCTTTATATGAAAATTATAACATTTTATTGTACCGGTAATTTTTCAGTTTAAACCTTTCTACAAGAGAATACAAACTAACACAGTGGAGCGGGTCGTTTCTTCGCATCCTGTTACATACACATCGTCGACACACTGTCGCCGCACTAATAGAAACATCCATTCTTTAGTAAAATTATAAGTAAATGTCATCGTTGATAAATAATACATAACAATATTGTATTCGGTAACTCTAGCTCAGGGTGGGCAAACTTTTGAAAGAAAGGGCCATATCGTATCAATGAAATGAAGCCTAGGGCCGCATCCCGGGTCCGGCATCTAGTGAAAATATTTTTCACTAGACTTCACAATCTGGCCCCCTTCACGGATGTAGGTTT
This sequence comes from Olivierus martensii, assembly GCA_000484575.1. Classification (NCBI taxonomy): domain Eukaryota; kingdom Metazoa; phylum Arthropoda; class Arachnida; order Scorpiones; family Buthidae; genus Olivierus; species Olivierus martensii. The sequence goes on from AYEL01072796.1 coordinate 23,583, forward strand.
AGCCCGTGGTTGGAAATGATCCCGCCCTTTAGTAATCTATCTGATTGGAAAGATGTGTAAAACAAAATAGCAAAGAAATCTTTCAAAATCCCGCCTTCACCTAATAACTGTCTGAGGTTATAAAAGTCTCTTAGAAAATTATATGACCAAAATAAAAAGATCCTAAACGTTTTCTAAGAGGTGCATTTGTTGACTAAAATATCATAAAAGGGTAAAAAATTAAAAGTAAGCCAATTTTCTAAGTAGATTTTCATTGGTCGTTATATGAATCATTGGTTTGAATAATGCCGGCAGTCCGAAGAAGTGAAACTCCATTTTCAGAGAAACTCGGCAAGGTCGAAATTCTTAAAATTAAATTATATATTAAAATTATAATTTTAAATTTGAAACAACTTAAAACATACCTGCTTAGGAAATTGCATAAATATTAAATACAAACATCGTGAAATTTCGAAAGGTATTGAGTTGATTGATCGACAAAACGATTTTATTTGATTTTGAATGTATCTTGCAACCGAATTTTTACGCAATGCTCTTTATTCTGGTTAACGACTTAATCAAATCTATTTTTGCAAGAAATATGCATTTTATAATTTTTGGAAATATGACACTGTAATGACATCTACAGTTTACTATATGAATTTTTATTTATTACTTTTCTAGAAATTACATAAACTAATATTGCTGAGATATGGAACAGATTTGATATTTTTTTCTATATATTTTATTTATCGTTAAAATTTTTGGAATTATGGCTTTTAGCTACGGGGGCCGCATGCGGCTCGCGGGCCGCGGTTTGCCCACCCCCTGCTCTAGCTTGATGAGAATCAGTTATCTATGGTGGTGAGTCTGGCAAGTGTGCGTCTACAAAGAGTCTACCGTTACTGTATCTAGTGATATTCATTTACAGTGTCGATTTTATTTAAATCTTGGCTGAGATTTCAATAAAGGATTTTACACTTTCGAGTAAAATTATTTTTGCTGGATAAAATTAAAAGCCAACCATTTAATTCGAGCCATGGTAGACTGGCTGAAATAAACTAAAATCTAAAGCAAAATCTGATGCAAAGGATTCAGAAGTCGAAGAAGCATTAGATCAATTGTTTTCTATAGTTAGTGGCGAGGGGTGAATATTAGCGGTCCAGTGTTGAAAAGTCAGAGGGATCGGTAAAAACACTAATAATTAGGTACCTATTTTAATAAAGCATTAAGATAGGTAGCTAATTATTAGTTTTTTACCTATTATTTATTTACGAGAAAGGATTTTTACACTTTCGAGTAAAATTGCTTGGCTGGATAAGCAACAAAGCCATAGTAGACTGGCTGAAATAAAACAAAATCTCCATCTTGGGGCCAACGAGTGAATCGGTCCAGGCAAGTTAAGCAAAATCGAAAACCCTGGCAGGAAGGAAGGGGACCGCGCGTGTGGCACGCTGGCAAGGGAGGCAACAGCGGGACCAAGACGCGATATCTGACCGCATAGCTGGCCAAACGAATGAGTTTCGACGCTAAGGTGAGACATTCCGTGAATGGCCCTTCTACGAAATGAACGGCGACAGAGAAGAGGACGGCTGGACCCTTCCACTACCAGCGACTCGACCAAAGGACTCGGGTTATTCCACCAGTTGGGCGTCTATTGGCTATTTGGTCGAAATCAATAGGCGATGGGATGAGACCCATGCGCTGGTATGGCCAACTGAGACAGATAGTCAATGTGGCCAGGGGATCGCTGCGTAAACACGAATACTTGAAAAATTAAAACAAAGTTGAATTCGTAGGCGTCTTTTGTTGCTCTGATACGTCGAGAATTTAATATTTAATAGCGAGAAATGGCCTTCAGATATTCTGATTAAAGAATCTCACAATAAAATGAACAACGGGGATAAGAGAGTTTTCTATAACTCAAATATAGATAAAAATGGATAGCGATTAATAAATGCGGAAAACACCAAAGATAATTCTTTTACTTGTTTCTTTCAAAATGTTCGCTCACTTAATCAGGGGATTAACTTTATTCTTCTAGTTGAGACTTGGCTGATTCGTTTATTGATATGGAAAGTTTGTGTCTTAAATTTGGCTAGCACATCCAAAGTATCGAAAGAGTGAATAGAAGAGGTGGTGGATCGCTAATTATTTCTAATATTCAGTCTTTTGCTAAATATTGTAACCATGAGGATCACTATTTATTCTATTCTTGTAGCCAAGTTAAAATTTGTTATCGCTTAATATACTTTTCCCCGTTCATTGTTTTGTCTAACAGGACTGATATTATTCTTCAACTAAAGAGACACTTATTGAAATACAGTATATAAAGAATTTTCCTAATCATAAAATTCTCTTAATCGGCGATTTTAATCTCCGCCATATCATCTGGGATGGGGATACGCCTAACTATACGAATATTAATAACTTTGAACATGTATTTCTTGATCAAATTGTATATTTTTTTAATTTGAAACAGTAGTTAACAGAACTACTAGGGCGAAGAGTTTTCTAGATTTATGTTTTTATGAAAACATAATTAGCTCAAATATATTATTAATTGATGAAACCGATATTCATGAAAATATGGTTGTTCCGAGATTGCGTGGTGAATCGCTTTTCTCCGAATTCGCATTCCAGTCAGATGATAGACCTATAAAATTTACCCTAAACATTAATGAGAATGAAATTCTGTATGAAATGTATCATCATAACTGGAAAAAAGCTGATTGGAATTCAATTAGATCTTTTCTTCTTTAACAGGACTGGTCTTTCGTGTGCTCGAGTGTTAGTGAGATCCAACCTAAGTTTAATGTTGCGTATGAAATATTTGGTAACGCGATTGATTTTTTTTGTTCCTATAGTTAAACGAATAGATACTGGTAAACTCCTTAGGTAACCAAAGAAATGACAAGAATCGAGAACTCGCGTAACTCTTATTTCAAGCGTTGGAAGAGGCGTGGAAATACTTGGTATTTTCATCAATTTAAAAACTACTATAACATATTAATTTTGTTAAAAATTAGAGATAGATAGTCAAATCTTGTTAAAAATGTTCGAGCCAAATATATTGAGAGAAGTTTATTCAGAGCAAATTTAAAGTCATTCCTATTGAAGTAGTTCCGAAAAGAAACAGTACCATTCGAAGACAGACTTTTATTCTATTTAATATTATTGGAAGAAAATTTATTAGATAAAAAATTAAACATACTGTCTTTAAAATTAGAGATAGATAGTCAAATCTTGTTAAAAATGTTCGAGCCAAATATATTGAGAGGCTCTCTAAAAATCGTTGAATTCTTTTGGAAGGTTTTACCCGTCGCAAACTAAAACATGGACATAAAACTCTTTCGAAAGATGTTAAATCTTTCGAAAGAGTTTTATGTCCATGTTTTAGTTTGCGACGGGTAAAACCTTCCAAAAGAATTCAACGATTTTTAGAGAGCCTCTCAATATATTTGGCTCGAACATTTTTAACAAGATTTGACTATCTATCTCTAATTTTTAACAAAATTAATATGTTATAGTAGTTTTTAAATTGATGAAAATACGAAGTATTTCCACGCCTCTTCCAA
>AYEL01072797.1:0-74852 GCA_000484575.1 Olivierus martensii
AAAAAAATACGATCTATCTGAAGTCTATCGGCCATCGACGCCATATTTGAGCATCATATTCACATGGCCCAGTTCGTACATCCGACTATAAACTTTTTGATCATTCATTCATTAGAAAGTTAAATTTGAGATTTTTTAATACAATAGAACTGCGATCGCAAGTTTAATCACATGTCAATGGGGGGCAAATTCTAATGAATGAATGATCAGAAATCGAAAAAGAAAGTTAGTAGTAGTAACTGGACCACGTGGCACGCAATGCTGCTGAAACATTGCGTCGAGCAACTAACTGGACCACGTGGCACGCAGTGCTGCTGAAACATTGCGTCGAGCACGGAGGTACAATTTTTACCTATTTTAAATCAATTTATATATTTATTATTAATTATTTTTTTAATTTCAGCTCTTTTTATGTCTTAGGTAGCACTTAGGGATATCATCAAAATCGTGAGTTAAATTAACTAAAACACAGTGGCGGGTGTATAATGATTAATCTATTAATTTTACTTGAACTACCACACAATCGAATATGTAATGCCGGTGTTTAACTATAGTATATTTGAATAAATATTGAATTTACCAACTTGAAAAAAACAACCTCTGAAATATCACTTGAAATGCACTTCCAAATTCGTGTAGGACAATCATAAAATCTTTTGTGTTATTACGTTACAGCGCCCTCTGCATAATTTGTCTTTTTAAACATTAATAACATAAATTAAAAATTATTAATAACAACAAATAATATTGGCTGATACATACATCGGAAAATTAGACCTTTCTAACGATACCTTTGTTATAAAAATCGATACAGTGGTTCGTCCAAAAAAGGCACATCAGTCAACCACGTTTGATGATGATATGATGATACTGAAATTCTATATATAATGATAGATTTCATCTATCATTATTTGTAATTATATTTATTCACTCTTTTCCAACCGTTCAGTTTCTCGTATTCTATAATTTTATGTTCTAATTTTAATCAAATAACACGTAATAAAAGTAAAAAATATTAATTTTATAAGATTTTAACAGCTATGAAAATTAAAACGAGATCATTAACGACAATACATTTTTAACTACCCCAGTGCCACTCAACTCTCAGCACGATACCATACACTTTAGTTTGGGTAGGGCGCTCTCTTAGTCTGGCCCCTTACCTTCGACCTTTCCGGCATGGGAGACCCTACCAGTAGCAAAGCTACCGTCGGTATAGCTCTCAGGATCATTGGAACACGCAAGCTCCCTCACCACGACAAGGTGGAGACGCCATCGAGGGAGCCCCACACGTATAGTCAAGGGGATTGCAGTCGGGGCTTGAGGGAGGCCACAACTCAGGCGACCAATAGTATGGGAAATTGCTATAAAGCCGCGACAAATCGTCAACAAATTGGCAACATTGGCTGACAAATTCGTCACTCCTCTTACAGTCAGACCGCTTTCGATCGATGTTTGACCCGGTCAGGAATGACTTCCTCTGTCTCAGGCTCCCTGAACCTCTTTGCTAGGTCATAAACCTGCGTCTTCTTGTAACCAAACCACTCTATTATTTCTCGCGGCAACTTTCCGGCACAAAGAGACTCGAGTATAGCCACTCTCCGATCGTGCTCTGCACATGACGGTGCAGTAGCCATTTTGTGAATGCCTAGTCTCTACCAAGGTCACTACTGTGTCTCGTGCAAGTATAGCCAAAATTACCGCCCAACCGGAAATAGCGCAAATTCCTGCATTAATTATTTCCGGATTTACCTGCACGACCCTGTACAAGTAGTTCTCAGTTTATGAGTTCTTGACTTTGAGAGTTTTTCAAATATGAAGTATCAAAAAATTGAAAAAATGAATATTAATTGCACTAAATAAATTCTAAACAGTCATAAAAAACTATTTAAAATCATGTACATAATATACTGGTAAAAATCATATAGCTAAATAAATAACTTTCATTCCCAGATTGTGCCTAAGAAAGTAATTCATCTGTATAAGATTTATCTACTTAAAGTATCAATAATAATGAAGAATAAAAATTCTTTTAACATTTTTATGACAAATAATTTCTTTTATTATTATAATTTGCTTGATTTTAAAGAACATGTTTTCAATTCTTTCAGAATCTATAATATTTATAGCCAGCAGGCTATTCTCATTCTGTCAGATTATTTTCTATGAACTTCCCTTCATTCATAGTTACTTAATTCTGATAACTATGAATGAAGAGAAAATTTTTATAATGTGAATAAGTGTGTAATTGATTTATAACAAACATCAATTTTGATTAAAAAATCTTTCAAAGAATAAAAAGAATTTAATTACAACTATCCAATTAGCAGGAATTAATATACTCAAAGAACTTATTAAATACAAAGTACCACTTTCAGAATTCTTATATTCCTTTTTCAGCTTTATATAACAAAAATAATTCTTACTTTGTATTTAATAAAGTAACTTGTCTTTGAGTATATTAATTCCTGCTAATTGGCTAGTTGTAATTAAATAAGTTAGAATAAGCAGTGAAAAACTTCGAAGAATAAAAAAAGTTAGATAAGTGTAATTTGTCATTATTGAGTATTCTATTACTAATGAAGATAACATTCCTTTTGTGTTTACAAATGTAACATAAACAAAGTTTAAAACAAATGATAAAATTATCAATTGTTTACCTCCTGTGCCATCTCCTTTTGTAAAATCTCCACCCTGAATCATAAAATCTGAAATAACTCTATGAAACATACTTCCTTTATATCCAACCAGTTCTCCATCTTTACTTTGCTGAAAAATAATAATACTTAAAATTTTAAATTAAAAAAAAATTATAATAAACAATAAAATTTATTAATAAATTTTCAGTCCTATTGCAATATATTACAACTACAATTTTCAAGGCTAATATTGTAGAAGATAAGAAATTTTTATATGATATAATTTAATATTTATCAAAATCAGTAATATCTTTTTACTTTTACTAATTTATTATATTATAAAATACTTAATTACTATTTAAAATCATGTACATAATATACTGGTAAAAATCATATAGCTAAATAAATAACTTTCATTCCCAGATTGAATTAAAAAATCATCCTCTCTTAAAAAATCATTTTCAGAATGATTTTTTAAGAGAGCTAAGAAAATATAACATGTCTTCTACTTCCAATATTTGAGGCTAAGATGCCCAAACTTAGCTTGCCTGTTGAATAAAATTCAATCTGGGAGTCAGCAATGATTGTGACGCACCATATTTTACTCTAGCCTTCTGGTCCATAGTTAGGAACTTCATGAAAAACAAAACAATCATCAAAGTGATAATAGAAAGCTCAGATGTTTATTAGTCACCTTTTTGGGGTGCTATGCGTAGATCAACAACATATAGCAAATGGGTGACAGTTCTTGGGAGATAAGAATTAATGCTTTTGTCTCCTATAGAGAAAAGGGTAACATTGAGAACACTGTCCTGAGGCACTATTTCTTGCTTGAAGGGCTGGGAAAGAATTGATTGTAACTGGATCTGGAAAGTTCTATTGGTAAGAAAATTCTGAATAAAATAAGGCATATTGCCATGAAGCCCAACACTGTAAAGATCTCTTAAGATCCCATATCTCTATATGCAAATTACAGGCTTTTTCAAGATCAAAAAAAGATTGCCACAAGATGTTGTTTTCCTACTAAAGATATATGTATTTCTGTTTCCAGGCAAACTAGATGGCCAAGATTGGAATGGTTTTTGTCTGAATTCACATTGTATGTTAGCAAGATGATGATCTGATTCAAAATACTAGGTAAGACAAGTATTGATCATTTGTTTGAATGTCTTGTACAGACAACTAGTTAGAGCAATTGTGCAGTTGTTTGAATTGTTTGGATCCAATTATACTCAAAAACTAGCACTATATTGCAGAAATTACTTTATTTTCACAAACGTTTTCAACCCTCCTTCGGGGTCATCATCAGGTTTAATAACAACTTTCTACATGACAAACTTATAAGGGTGTGAGGAAGTTGACTTTGACCTATCCTATTTTTATTTTATTATGCACTCTACTATTTATTTATCGTTATTTTCCTATATGCTAACGTATTATATTTTAGTTTAAAAGTTGACTTACTTCCACCTTCTCCGTCGTTGGCAATCACGTGATACGGAGTCGGAACCCGTCTCCGGAAGAGCTATCCCGGTTAATGATGTCATCTTATCTACATAAATTTTACCACTGAAACTGATATGTGAAAATAAGAATGATCCATATCGGTGTATTGTTCGATATATAAAGTAATTGTAAAGATAATGACATGAATGAATTACTCTGTAAACTAATAACTTTGAACTTGTTACGTATAAGTATGTAAATGAGCGAGTGCGGAAGTGTTCGTCACTCGAGTATAAAAGAGGACGCATCCGGACAACCAATGGAGGTGCTGAATTTCCAGACATAGAATTGGCGAAAGTGACAAGTGAGTTTCTTGTAAGGATCGACTATCGTTGGAAGTTTGTGTCGGAGGTGGAGGTATTAGAAGTTAAGTAGTCTTTAAGGTTTATTCCTTTGTGGTAATTTTGATATTTGAATTGGATTAACCAAGTTTTGTTGGATACTTGATTGTTGCTTTATTATAGTTTCAATGAAGCATTTGTTAACAATTTTGTAAGTGTTTTGAGTCTAATAAATTTATAGTTTTATTATTATTTAACTTGTTTGAGAATTTATTCCAATTAGTATTAGATAGATTCAACTTTTCCACAATGGTAAAATCCGTCGAGATAATATCCATCAATGAAATCCATGCATTTTGTGACGTTGAAAGGTTGGCAATCTTGAGAATCAAGATGGTGGGATTCTCTGTCATTAAATCTTATCTCTTTAATCAAAATTGCATAGAAACATTGTATTTCTTCTTATAAATATTTTCGATCCAACATTCTCTCTTCCTCGATTTTGTTTCAGTTCCCTCATTTACTGCAGCTAATAGCATCATTTGGTAAACAGCGCGAGCCTTTCCTTGATTAGCATCCATTTTGTTTTACATGAAATGAATTATGGGGACAGCAGCTCAGCTCAGTCTTAGGTCTCAGACATATGCCCTTACTTGGACAACGCTCTGCTCCGCCGTGAGGCACTACAGAGGTCTGTAACACAGTTTAATCATAACTGCCACTGGGTCGTGGGTCGGCATCGCCTCCCCTGCGTCCACGGTCCACTGACCCGATAGGCCCGAGGTTCCAGCTTGGCCGCTCGCAACGGATCAAGTGCCGCTGTGAATCCGAAGTTTACAGCTTCGCCTTCTCCCCAGGATTCTCGGTCACAGACGTTTTTGCTGTGTTAGTGATGTCACCACCACTTTCCATCTCGTCCACAGAGGGATCGAGACGACTAGAGACAGCTTCAGAGTGAGATCTGAAGGCTACACCATGAGACATCCTTCCCCCTGTAAAAGGAGTCTCCGTAATAGACCGACTGCAGACTGGATCAATCCAACAGCCGATCTATAGCGTCCCTCAGTTGCCTGAGTTTCGCAAGATTCCCTTGACTTGCTGCAAGCGTTCGACATACTTCACTTTCCGACTTGGACCAATCCACGTCTTCAAAGTCCCGACGGAAGGCTTCCGTGAGGGGACAGTAAAGTAGATAGTGCAGCGCGTCACCACGCCGCACGCCACAGCTGCAGCTTCCATCACCAACTCCCATGATGGAGAGGTAATGGGGGAATCTGCCGTGGCCTGTTAACATCTGAGTCAAACGACGGTCTGTGCTAACGGGAGTACTGCCCACCACAGGCAGGAGGGAATGGGTGGTCTTACCCACTGTGCAACTACGCCAGCTCTCCTGCCAGTTTGTCATCGATCTGTGCAGCAAAGTACCTTTGATATAGCTGGCGGGAAGAGGAACGGTCGCGGACACAACCGAACCTCTGGCCGATGACTTGGCCAAAGAGTCCGCTCTCTCGTTCCCGATGATGCCCGTGTGTCCACGGACCCACCGGAAGACGATAGCTCTGCAACGACTGATCTCCAGTACCTTGCCTCGGATCTCCTGTACCATTCTCCCTCGATGGTACCCGTCACTTAGAGCCTGTAGTGACGACTGGCTGTCGGAGTAAACCGTGACAGGCTCTGAATCAGGATGATCCAGTAGCCACTGCGTCGCTCTCTCGATCGCCAGCAGCTCTGCCTGAAACACGGAAGCCTCTTCGTTCATTCTAAACCCGGAACTGTGCACCAGTATCCCATCAGCATACACACAGTAGGCTGCACCAACATAAATGCCGTCTTTGGAACCGTTGGTAAAGATCTCAATTCCCGACATGGCCGGTTCACCAGCCTCCCAGCCAAGGCCAACCCGATGGGAGGGATGGATTGCCCAAACATCTCCATCGGAGCCTTCTGCAACGGCCAGGTACATCTGTCCACAGTGCGAAGTGCCCTCTCTGACCACAAAAGTGCGGAAGAAGGCAGCCTCTTGCCCCACCACCAAAGGCAATGGTATCAGACCGGCCAAGACCAGCACGGCCTGTGTCGAGACAGACTGGGGAAAGCGAAGCTTATCATGACTGTGGCCCCCGTGTAGTCTCTTGCCCCACCATCAAAGGCAATGGCATCAGACCGGCCAAGACCAGCGCGGCCTGTGTCGAGACAGACTGGGGAAAGCGAAGCTTATCATGACTGTGGCCCCCGTGTTTATCTGCAATGGTTTTTGACCGTTCCGCTTTCTGTGGCAGATAGTGGGAACCAACCTTAAAGGCCTGTTTCCACTTACTTTGTGCTAATGAAAAAATGCGCTAATGCAAATAATCAATGGCAAATGCGCAGCGCACAATCTGCTTAAATTGTTTCCACTCCCCTCTTCCTGCAGCTTAACCTTGAGCTTAGAATAGACAGGAATGAAAACCAGAAATGATTTTTTAATTTGCCTGCAGGAGCAATATGATGGTATAATCTTATTAGTCACTGATTTTTAAATATTTGTTGTAATAGTTGTATTATCTTTATACTAAAAACTACGTTAATATTATAAATAAGCAAAAATATTAGCACTATGGCAGGATACACTTTCATAAGTACAATAAAAGAACACTTAAACTGTAGAAGCCCTTTCGATTTATTGAAAAATCCTCCTCAGCTACTATCACAACGTTAATTTCAAAACATATTCCAAAGAACGCCAAGAGAAACATTCTTAACATTACAAACTCTTTTTTGTTGTCATAGCGACAACAGTTACAAACTATAAAATAAAAGAAATATATAGATAACATAAATAAAATAATAAATTATGTAATACAATAAATATTATAAAAACTTCATATTAATTTAACAATTTTTTCTAATCTCAAAATAATTAAAGTTCAATCTAAATAAAGATACAGTGTACTTTTAATTTTAAACAACCTAGTTCCGCTGCTTTTAAAATCTATCACTACACCATTTCCAAGCATTATTAATAGAGGTAGGGTCCATTTAGGCAGTGTATTGGATTTAATGTTTATAAGTTAATATTATTATGGATTCTTTTTCTATTTACGTAGTGGGTCTACATGATGAGTGAAAAATAAACAACGCCTATGCCATTTTTTCTTAATTTAATCTCATTAACAATATGCAAAAAATAAAATAAAAATTACAATAATCTCCACATTCGGCCATGACTGATAAAAATTTTTTCGGAGATAAGCATAACAAAAATTTTTTCTAACAGAATAAAACAAAATGAGTTACAAACGAAAATTGATGTTTGAACAGTCTAATTCTATTTTTAATTGTACACATAAACAGGGCTCGAAATAACGATTGCCAGCTCGCCATTGGCGACTAAGAAATTGTGGCTGGCGAGTGTGATGAGATAACATTGGAAATGCTTGGTTAATATTTCCCACAATTTATTTTTCTGTACAGTCCGGCTCTGACGAGAAAAATTCTGTAGTCCCTCTAGTTCACAAAAGAGGGAGCCACTTTAAGAGGGCTAAACCATTTGATTTAGGTAAACAGTAATAGCTGATGGGTAAAAAATAGGTGAAAATAAAAGTTGCCTGTTTTGGTGATTGACCAATCATATAGCTCAACCAGTTCGATACAACAGTATTAAAAATCCCAGCGGAATTTCGACACCCCTTTATTTTACCCCTAATTAAAGGCTCCTGAGTTCATTGGTGAAGGTCCCATGAGAGGAAAAAGCCCCATTCTCAAGTAATGGGGCTTGAAATCACATTTCCTTACAATTTTCTGCAAAACTTTTATAGAAAATCGGATATTTTAAATGATTTTAGATGTATCTTATCATTCTGAATTGAATGTAATCAATTTAAATAAGCTGCCACTTACTTTTACGAAGTTACGTAATTTTTTTCACTTATGACAATATATCCATTCTGAAGCTTGGTAAAATTCTCAAATATTTAAATTTTTTATTGTTTTGTATGAAACATCCTATTAATTATATTACATTCGTATTCATTTTTCAACATTGAATAATAATAAATCAAATATAGAATTTTGAAGATTACTTTTCCACACTGAATAATACCAAATATAAAACTTTGAGTCAGTCGAAAGAGCTAACTATGAACAGTATACTGTATAGTTATTATTGAACCAAAAAACTGCTTAAACTCTTTCACAATCTTTAACAATGATAACAGCACTATTAGCAGCTGAGAAAACACCTTTAATAACATATGATTAAATTAAAACAAACGTTTTCGGCTCTTTCTTTACAGCCATCTTCAGGTTTTTCACTACATATACAGAAATAATCGTTCTAGAACACTAGCAATTCTAAAAGCGTTCTTTGTTCTATTACCATCTTTTTAAACTATAAATAGCAAAATAAAGCTACATACAAAAATTCTAACCTTAACAATTATTTTTTACAAGTTTACTATTAGTCCCTCAGATGTATACATAAATAATACTTCACGCAGATGCACATATGTTAATCTTTCATTCTAACTGCAAATTGTGAAAAGATATTTTGGATTGTAACTATTTCAGCTTTATTTTAATCAAATAACAGAATGCAGTACAGTACTCCACAAGTAAAAGCAGTTTTCTTTCAAACAAATCTCAAGTCCACACAACACATGTTTATTTTTCACATTTCATTGGTTCACAGGCTTTATGTCATGAATTGTTAAAATTTCATACTGTAAGTGTATATAATAATTAATTATAAAAAAACTAAGAATTTTCACATATTAAATAGTTATTTAACCATCGGAAAACTTTGGGCTATTCTATGCAGATAAGGAAAAGGTCCTAGATCAGGGGTCGGCAACCATTTTTAATAGGAGGGCATATTTCAGAAACGCGGGAGTTCGGCGGGCACTGTAGCACGCAGTGGCTGGGTAGAATATACGAGAATAGTGGGAACAGAAAATAGTTCCACTATGTGCGGCACCAGATATCTCTAGTACTGGAAAACTGATTCATATAGTCATCTAGTGTTCTGCTTAATGTGCTGTTATTTTAAACTTAGTTAATAAAAGTAAAGCAGTTTTATTAGTTTTATTATTTTATCGTTATATAGATGTTGCTAAGATTCAGTTTTCGTCAAAAATTAAATTGTACAATTAGTACAATTGTTAAAATGGCAAAGATAAAATCAAAGTGAGCAACTGTAAAGAATTTTTACTAAAATTATTCATTACAACTATGAGCAATTGTTGTTCAAATATTTAAAATTTAGATTTCAGATATTTGAACAGCAGGCACTTAAAAATTGCTTTCAGGTCACTTTGGTGCCCGTGGGCACCGTGTTGCCGACTCTTGTCCTAGATGTTAACTGGAGAATTCATTAAGACAATTCATGACAAAAAGCCTATGAACCAATGAAATGTGAAAAATGAACACGTGTTGTGTGGACTTGAGATTTGTTTGAAAGAAAACTGCTTTTACTTATGGAGTACTGCATTCTGTTATTTGATTAAAATAAAACTGAATAGTTTAAATCCAAAATATCTTATTAGGAAAAGTAAAATCTACTTAGAAAATGCTTTTAACGATTTGGCATTCTATATACATTTTACTTGAATTTAACGAAGGATATTTACTGTTCGTATTTAACCCTTTCGACTGACCGTCAAAGATGATCGTCAAAGTTCTATATTTGATTTATTATTAACTTTCGACTGACCGACAAAGATTTTCTTCAAAGTTCTATATTTGATACTATTACTTCATTTAAAAACTTAGATATAAGTTTATAAATGAAATAAAGTTGGAATTAAGTGTTTTGATATATGAATAATGATGTCTGAAAAGGTAATCTATATATAAATAAAAAACATGGTTTTTGTTGTAATAGTTAAATCTGAAAATTGTTTTTAAGTTTAAAAATGTTTTAAAAAATGTTTATGTAAAGAGATGAGCTGATGTATGAAAACAGCTGAAGAGGGCATAAGGATTTGCCGAAATGCATACGAAAATAGTAATATTTCAGTTCATCAGAAGTTTTGAAAGATTAAAGAAACATCTTTAAAAATTTATTAAAGTTTCTGTGGGGTGTAACGACACTGTTAACTGCACCAAAAAGAAAAAATATCCTGGTTTTTGAATGTTTTCATTCAATAGATTGGAAAGACTTTAGAGTAGAATTAAATGACACTAATGAAATGTTTTCTTCAATGCCATCGTTCTCCTGTATCAGGTAATTAAAAATTTCTGAGGTCTTCTGAAATGTAGTATCGTGTGGATATGGAAGTGGATTTTGTTCACTAGTGTCAATTTCATTTTTTTCTTTTGATAGCAAAAGGCACGATCCTATGAAGGTTTCATCATCAGATGAATATATATCTAAGTTTTCCTTTTCTGGTGTATATATCACAATTAAACTGATTTGTTAAAATTTTTATGTTTACTTCCCTTATCCAATCCATTCCTAGTGTTAGTGGTATAGGGTTATCTTCAAAAATAGCTGCCTTAATGATGCATTCCTCATTTCCTAAGCATATATTTCAAGTTAACAAAGCCCAAAGGTTTTATTTTTGTTCTTCCTATCCCAGTAAATTCTGTATGGTCTGTTGCAATTATCTTCAGTCCCCTTGGGACAATCTTTTTGGATAATTGTAATACATGACCCTGTGTCTACTAGAGCCTTCACCTCTCCTATTATAGGAATGTTAACATGAACAAAGGGACACTGATCTTTCTTTTCGCTGATTGAATATTCACCATTAGTGTGTTGTCATTATCTCTATTGCCTTTTTCTTCTTTGTTTCTGTTAATATTTTCTTCTCGTTTCTGTTCTAAATTTATTCTTCTGCAATTCCTTGCTATATGACCAATTTTCTGACAAATCATTTCTTTTCTTCCATTGATATTTGTTTGTTGCTTATGATTATTTCTTGTGATATTTGTCTGTTGTTTTTTGAATGGTCTTTGGAAATTACTATCTTTCTCATCTCTCAACTGTCTATTTTCTTTCACATCAGTTTTAATTAGGTAATCTAGAAGTTTCCTCTTCCGATTCTCTGTAATTTCTAATTCTCTCTCGTCTATCTTCTTTGCTAAGTTTTGTAATTCCGTAACTGTCTTAACATCATGCATGGATATCGATATTGCATGTTCCTTATTCTTTATTCCGTCAATCAGATAATCAATTTCGTTGCTCTCTGCAATACATACAGGACATCTCGTTCTCAGGAGGCACAATTTCGAATATAAGTATTGGGTAAGTGTCTCTCTGGGTTGCTGTATTCGAGCTTCTACTTTTTTTGTCCAAAGTCAGAGCATCATCTTTCCTCCGAATTCTGTTCTAACTGCATTCTTCCACGATTCCCAGTCCTGAATTTTTCTACCACTCATCTTATGCCAATTGAGCACTGATCCTCCTAATCGACTGATAGTTATAGGCAATACTTGATCGTGAGCTATTCTTTGTTGTTCCTTAACGCATTCAATCTGATCGATCCAAATTCTTCCACAATTTTTATAGTCGAACCCAGAAATATAAATAGAGAGTTCATTAGATCCGGTACTGTTTGAACTTCCACTACCATTTCTTTTTGTTATTCACTTCATTCTGTCTCTGAAGTAAAAACATCATTTTTTCCCTCAAATGACACATTATATTCATTTCATTAAAATTTTGTTTATCTGTCCATTTCGTTTCTTCAACGTTGTCAATGCCCTCTGATTTTTCTTTTTTGTCCTCCATCCACTTGTTTTCTAATTCTAACTTTATCGCTTCATCCAACCGAGACACCAATTCTAATTTATTTCCAGTAGTAGCTAAGTTTCTCATCTGAAGTTGTGTCTTCAATTGATTGACAGTCTCTTATCTATCTCAACACCATCAACGTATCTCCCATTCCATTGCTTCCCAACATTTTAAAATTAACTAACTAAGTTTCTTTTATTTCAAAGTTACCTCGTTTCAAAATTTTAAACTCTTACTTCATTCTAGCCTTTTCCTTCACTAACAATTTTTATGGCTTCTTGTTAGTTTCGGTTTTGCTCCTTATTTTTTCTCCGTTAAACCTAACAATCTTGGCATGAACCTAACGATCTTGGCATTTCTTTAATTCTAATATTTTCAAACTTTACTTCCTTAATTCTTTTCGATTCTTCTTCTAGAGTCTTCACTACACCACAATCTCAGTAGTCTGGTCGAATGCACCAAACTCTGTGGATTCTTTTTCTATTTATGTAGCAGGTCTATGTGATGAGTGAAAAATAAGCAACGCCTATGCTATTTTATCTTAATTTAATCTCGTTAACAATATGCAAAAAAATAAAAATTACAATAATCTCCACAATTATTAATAATTTGATTTAATAAATTGAAATCAGACATGAAACAAAGATATAAACAGAATTTAATGTTATTTATCTACTTTTTAACAACTTTCAGAAGTTCCTCTTCATGCTCTTCAGCAATCTTTCTTGGGAAAGTCAATTACTTCTGCTACAGATTGTAAAATAGTTTCATTACCAGATATCCATAGAAATGATAGGAAAATTATTATTATTTGCTTCATTCAGTTATAAAAGTTTCTGTTTTCGTCTAGTAATGTATTCCCAACGATCTATATATTGATATGTATTCCAGATGTGAACCGCCATCTTGATTGTGTGCTAGCAGAAAGCAGAAATATCTACTACCACTAGATGTCAGCATAAAGCAGACAGCACACTATTTGTCTGTGCAGATTTATGTTTCCACAAGTGCGCTATATGCCACACACTGAGTTGCGCACAGTGCATTCAGTGGAAACAGGCCTTAACTCTGCATTTGCTCATAACTCATTCTCCCAATGCTCTGACATTGTCTAGCAACAAAACTTTTATTTAACATTTGAAATATATACTGTATTAACTTATTTTTTAAAATATTTTGAAGATTGAATTCGATGGTATTATTATTTTTTCTTTTCACTTGCCAAATCGATTAATTTCATCAGTCACACAAAAATTGTAATAAAAATAATAATTACTCCAAGGATATACTATCTTATGCATTTTATATGTCGTTAGATAAAAGCTACACCTGTAATAATACGTTCTACAATGTTTATTTGAATTAATATTTTAAAGGGAATTTTAAAAAACAATGTATATTATTTTATCGTTTTCAATCTGCTTTTCATTTTGTGGAGTTAATTGATTTGCCAAGTGAGTGGCTCAATTGATAATCCTGTCATGGATGTAGGATTTGTAAAAACAACTGAAAAATGGCATTAAGTAAACAGGTATTTAAGGATAGAGAGTGAAGAGCAGGTCCTAAGTTTCTTTAATCCTTCCATTGCTATTGACTGATTAAAATTAAATCTAATCAATATGAAAATTAAAATTATCATCTCATTTAAAAGTTAAATGAGATGATAATTTCAAAAAATGTAAAAATCTAATAAGCTGTAAAACTTTTTGCTCTTTAAAAATGTAAGCATTTTTTAGAAATTTTATTTTTTCATACTTTTTCGTTCTGTATACAAGATTCGCAAAAAATTTTTTTATATGAAATCTTAGCCATCCAACAAAATAAATATATATATATATATATATAAGGTGTGTGAAAAAGTTCTCGCTGTTTTCCAACAAATAGCTCTGGACGTAAATGGTGACGCAATCTATCACGACGAAAGCGTCATTCTCTAAGCCTAACAATCTGTCAATAAGACTGCATCAAAAAATTAGTTATTTTTTTACATCGTCATTTGCTGTTCGCACATAAAAATGTCGAATTTTGAACCGAATAAGCGTCATTTGCGGGAAGCATTACTTTTTTGCTTTCATTTAAAGAAAACTGCAGCTCAAGCACATGATATGCTTGTGGATGCTTATGGTAGTCTGCTCCTAGTGAAACAACGTGTCGTGATTGCTTTCGCCGTTTTAAAGACAGTGATTTCGAAGTTGAAGACCACGAACGCAGTGGTAGGCCGAAAATGTTCGAAGACGATGAGTTGGAGGCTTTGATCGAGCAAGACCCAAGCCAAACCCAAGAAAAGCTTGCCAATTCATTGGGAGTGGATCGCACAACAATTGCCAAGCGTTTGCACGCCATGGGTATGATTCAAAAAGAGGGACATTGGGTGCCACACCAGCTGAAGTTGCGTGATGTCGAACGGCGATTCATGACGTCCGAAATTTTGCTCCAACATCAAAACAGGAAAGGTTTTTTGCACCGTATTGTTACCGGGGATGAAAAGTGGATCCACTTTAGTAATCCAAAACGCAAAAAAGTGTATGCCCAGCATGGAGAGTTCCCATCGACCTCAACAGGCACGCCAAGGCGTAACATCTACGGCGGCAAAGTGATGCTGTGTGTCTGGTGGGACAAGAAGGGTATTTTGTACTACAAGCTTCTACAACCAGGGCATACAGTTAATGCTCAATTGTACGGACAACAATTTTTGCGTTTAAGCAAAGCGATCAAGGAAACACGGCCAGAATATGCCAAACGACATGATAAGGTGATTTTCCAGCACAACAATGCATGGCCCCATGTGGCAAAGTTGGTCAAGGACATACTGCAGGCGCTTGGCTGGGATGTTTTACCTCACCCGCCGTATAGCCCAGATATTGTGCCGTCGGATTATCACCTGTTCCGTTTGATGGCGCACGGCCTGGCCGACCAGCACTTCTCAAATGACGCCGAAGTTCGAAAATGGGTCGACGAATGGATAGCCTCGAAAGATGAGGAGTTTTTCCGCAACAGCATTCAACAGTTACCTGAAAGATGGGCAAAAGTATTGGCCAGCGATGGACAATACTTTCATTGATGTATTTATTTTCATTCTTTTTTAAATAAAGACTCTTTTTTCAAAAAAAAACAGCGAGAACTTTTTCACACACCTTTTACATACAGAGCTTTGCATTTGGTATGGTTATTTGAATTTATGAAATTTTAATGATTTAATGCTTAATAGAAAATTAAAGTTTGATAACGAGGAATTAAATTCAAAAATATGTTTAATTAATTACATACAGAGCTTTGCATTTGGTATGTAGTTATGGTTATTTGAATTTATGAAATTTTAATGATTTAACGCTTAATAGAAAATTAAAGTTTGATAACGAGGAATTAAATTCAAAAATATGTTTAATTATACATATTTTTAGTTACATAAAGCAATTATGCAGTAATTATATCGCACACGTATTTCTAAAGTGACACAAGTCAAAAACTTGCATTTAGCACACGTATTTCTAAAGTGACACAAGTCAAAAACTTGCATTTTTATGTTTGCACCATTTTATAAATTGGGAAGCAATCCTCCATCATCTTTTGAAACCATTTTCCTAAAAAAGGTTTCAAAAAATTACAAATTTTGAAAAAATTATGAGTTATATAATGGATTTTAGTTAAGCTGATTTCGTAATTTTTTCCAATTTTCTCAAAATGTTCGTTTTTGAGTTGTGTCACTTTAGAAATACGTGTGCGATTATATTTTTGTAATATATTCATTTGATTACACGATGTTTTTAAGTATCCTATCTATATTTCTGAATCCTTACTCCAAAACGTAATATAAAAAAAAATTTAAATGTGACGTGGCCTGTGGCAATCTTACAAACTCATTAAATGGCCCTTGAATTAAAATGAGTTTGACATGCCTGTTATATAATTATTAAAAAATTACATAAATTCAATGAAATATTGTTTTTTCATTAATATTTTATATTTATTATCTTGTTCTTACTTCATTTGTATAATTTTAGTAATTTTTATAAATTCCCAATTTATATCAAAAAACTAACTCATATGAAAATGGTCTCATACATAAACAACTAATATTCTTTATATTGCTTTAATTGGACCAGGGTCAGTTTTTAATGTAGCAAACCAATCAATACCACATGCAACATTGTAAAGTAGGCTTGGCTGTAATTTCCTTGGAAGCCAATAGCTGCAGTAAAATGATAAAAGTGCCACACCCATTTAAATGGCTGCAAGGTTTTACATTTCATTTTTTGCATTTTCCCCTACTTAGCAGTAAAAACGAATGATTAAGATACATTTTTGTTTATTTTAATAGAATTAATCAATATTTTCCTATTATATATATTGTTATTTGAGTTTTAAGCATTTTTTATAGCTCACCATACAAAAAATTCAATTTTTACTTAAATTTTCAAAAAAAAATCATTTATTTCATCCCAAAATTGGAATGACTAATACATTAAACTACAAAATTGACAAAATGGAATAAAAAAATGGTAAGATTCGATAAAACTAGCCTACCTTGTCGCGTCCAGTCGCACACAGTTGTGCCCTGATCTGCTCGCGGAGAGCGTGCGGCGCTGTCTGGCGGGAGGTAAAATGTTTGCTCCTTTCTCCCTATTTTTGTTTCTTTTTCTAGCGGGGTTTTCTCTTGTTTCCGTTCTCTCTCCTACTCTCCTCTGTTGCCTTCTTCCTTTTCCTCAGCCTAGCAAGCGATTTTTGTCATCTGATAAATTCTGTTGTGTCTTCCATGGGACTCGAAGCCAGGTCCTCTCGGTCCGTAGGCCACTTCCATACGGACTGCACTACGCATTCATTCTGCCAGAAACTGTTCGGAAGTCATATTTGGCTCGTTTACCCGCCTGCCTCCACGACGCATTTGCATTTCTTGACTACGTCAGTGAGCACCTACTGCGCATGACGACCGACTTTGACTCGTTTTCTAGTGCGTCGGCCGCATTTCTGGCTGTCGCGTGCCAGCACTGCTCGCCAACACGCCGCGTCCGCGAAGCATCAAGCGTTTACTATGTTTTTCCGATTAACTAAGCAGCTCGCACACCCATTTTTTGCGCCACGCTGTGCAAAGCAAAGCGCAGCGTCCAGCCGGGAGGTGCAGGCTGAAAGGCGGGTTTTTTTCGCGTCCACTATATTCTGCGGGCCGAAAAACCGCTGTCAGTGAGTGGGCTGTCCCCCCAGGGGGAGGAAAAGCTCGCTCGCACACAGGGCAGAAAACCCTGCCTTTCGGCGGTCAAAATTCTGTAGAAACGCTGGTTCCGGGGATCCAAAGGAACAGTCGGGGCCGCATCCACTATATTCTGGGGGTCGAAAACCCTGGGGACAGAAAACCCTGCCTTTCGGCGTTCGAAATTCTGTAGAAACGCTGGTTCCGGGGATCCAAAGGAACAGTCGGGGGCCGCATCCACTATATTCTGGGGGTCGAAAACCCTGGGGGCAAAAAACCACTCTCAAACGGGGCAGAAACTCGTTTTTCGGAGGTCAATATTCCGTGAAAACGCTGGTCCTGAGGATCCGAAGGAATGCTCGATATTCTTGAGGGTCCGAAAAACTAAAAAACCTAGCAAAAATCAGCTCGCCGTGAGAAAAAAGAAAAAAAAAAAAAAAAAAAAAAAAAAGCGCTAGTCAAATTTGATATTAAGGAATAGTCTCAAAATTTTTTGCACACTAATCAAAACCGCATTATTCAGACCCGCATCTGCATTTCCGTTCTCAAGCAATTTGTCAGTTTCGACGCGATCGTTCAGGCGGCACTGGATTCTAACCACGTATCTCTGCCACAAAAGTGTGAAACTGGACGCGACAAGGTAGGCTAGTTTTATCGAATCTTACCAAAAAAATTTTTAATTTTATCAAGCAGTTCCAAAAAACAACATTTGCAAAAACAATTTAAAAACTGTTTTTGCAACTGAATAATTTAGGAATCACTAGTGTGTATTTTCAACAACAAAAAAGAAAAATCTTCAAAAGCTGGATTAAGAAAAATCAGGATTAAGATTTTTACCTTTTTTTATCATTTTTATTATACTTCCATCACTTCTTTGACATGTTTACCTATCACTGGCAATGAGCAGGTAAAATCATGTGTAGATATGGACTCAAAATTGAATATGGATAACACCACATAACATATGACAGCAGTACCTGTATGATAATTACAAATAGAAACTTATACAGTATAACCTGTTTAAGACGACCACCTTCTGTTCCAATCAAAACTGGTCATTTATACAGGTGGTCATCTTATACAGATTTATTATAATACAGCATGTTTAAATGAAACAAAATAGTTTAATAAAATCAAAAACTGTTTTTGTTACAATTTATAACACAGTTTATCATCTATTCAAAAACAACATATTTAATTAGTATGGAAAATAACTATCAATAGTGCTTTGTCGCGTCCCCCTTTTATTTTTTATAATAATTTCTACGGCAAAACAGTTTCGATGTCATTTAACTGAGAGAACAATTTTTCATTATTTTCTATTATTGATGCCAGTTTAATTCTTCAACATGTTTCTTGCAGAATGTCATTCGATCTAAGATTGCCATTTCCGTTTTTCCTCCATTTAGTCTGAATTTCTTTTTGAGACAATATTTTGTTGGATCTGTTTTCTCCCCACATTAAATTTTTCTGCTAATGCTTGTTCAGAAAGACCTTTCTTACTGTCTCCGATCATTTTTATTTGCTGTTCTAGATTCAAGGAATTAACTTTCCATTTAGCCAATGATTTACCATGTTTCAACATCTAAAGTCCAGTAACAGCATCATAAACGTATGAGATTATATTAGATTAATACTCTTGCGTAGAACATACACATCTGGATCCAGTACCGATTGTTTTCAGCTTTCCCTGTTTTTCTTATCATTTTGCCATAGGCCTTCAAGATGATTTTTAACATTTTTAATACAAAATTTAATTATAATATCATAGATACAAATCTAAGGAATGTGTATAGTAAAAAGATATCGCATTAAAGTAGAAATGACATCATGATTTCATTATTCCAGCGCTCTATGTCATTCTTGTTGTATGAATGATGGGGAAAATTTTGCATAATGCAATTTTTTCAATTGTAGTGGTTTAGGTTTTAAATGAAATTTAAGTTTAACAGAAAACGGTACGTATAGTAAAAAGATATCGCATTAAAGTAGAAATGACATCATGATTTCATTATTCCAGCGCTCTATGTCATTCTTGTTGTATGAATGATGGGGAAAATTTTGCATGATGCAATTTTTTTCAATTGTAGTGGTTTAGGTTTTAAATGAAATTTAAGTTTAACAGAAAACGGTACTGATGTAAGCAATAAAGTTAGTCAATAAGTAGTGATGTTAAAAAATTATGGTCGTCATAGACAGTTTCACTTTATGTTTGGTCTATAAAAATGATGGTCGTGGTTGCGTTAGGAAAGCGGTCGTCTTATGGAGGGTCAAATAGCATTATTTCTATGGGAAAAAATTTGGTTCCCATAAACTCGTGGTTGTCACGTCAGGTGGTCTTTTTATAAGATGGTCGTGAACTTAGTTTTCATTGTATAATGGTTTTAGGCCAATAGCTGGCATCTTTATTATGAAATCTCCCTAAGAAAATTGTAATTTTAGGTTGTTTTATAACAATTAATATTACACAGTGAAGAAATTAAACATCTGTAAATTAATGATATGGCTTTTATCAAACAAAAAAAAGAATCAATTATTAATGATGATGTTATTCAGAAGACCAAAAACAATATTATTTCGCCAAGTAGCATTCTGTTAAATACTAATTTTTATTCTCATTTATCAGAATAAAATTAACTAATTTAATTGAAGGAAAGTATATTGCTATTAAATGTGAACTAAGAGAAAAATTATATTTTAAAATGCTTAATTATTAATCAATATTTATTTCTATCATATAATTATTTCAAATTTTACTTATAATAGCATCACTGAAAAATAATCTTAATATATTTTTAACAAATTATATATAAATATATATATTAAATGTTTAAGTGTTATTTTATGTTATGCAACAATTTCAATTAAATTTTAAAACTATTACCTCTGTTTTATGCTTTGTACTTAATTCCACAAAGTTTTTAACTGTTTTAGGTACAGTTTTACCAAATAATCCAATTTCAATCCTTCCGATTGGTTCACCACCAATTGTAATATCAAAATATACCTAAAAATATTTTTTTTTCATTTAATAAAGCAAAATAAGGAAATAGATTACAGGTGCTCTTTGAGTTATGAAATTAATACTTTTACGATATAAATCCAAGTATCAATTTCATTAGGTCTTGATTGCAATGAAAATGCTGCATGTGTGTCCAAAACCTATTAAATTTAATATTAATGATTAATCAAATTTTTGGTATAAATAATTTTTCTCTCTATCAGTGCTTTGTTAATGATTCTTTGCATTTTTGTATAGGTCCATTTTGCATTATCATGTTTTTGTTATTTTTTACTTATTCATATGGTGTGGTTGAGGATCAAAAGGAACGCATGATCTAGCAGACTCTATGGATAACCAATCACCATTTTTGTATAGGTCCATTTTGCATTATCATGTTTTTGTTATTTTTTACTTATTCATATTTGTTTAGTAGTATTTGCAATAATTTTTGAAATATTTACTATTTTTATTTTGTTTTAGTTCATTTATAACTGATACTGTATATATAAATCAGATATCACTTTTCCGCCATATCAAATATTTCCCTTTCACCCTAGCAAAGAGAATTATTTTTGTGTGTTTATTTTGTTATACTTCATAATTTATTAATTTATGAAAAATATCCACAATTTTCTACTTTTTTTTAATCAGTCTTAATGGTTTTGTAGTCTGAAGTAATAATTTGCTATGTAGTATTCTATATCGGGTGGCCAAGCCACATGCAGTTCTTTGGTATATCGGTTGGCCAAGCCATATGCTTGCAAGCCACATGCAGTTCTTTGGTACCTTCAATGTGGCTCTATGCCATGAAAGTCAATAGTAAATATGAAGCAAATATTTATTTAAGTTAAACAAATTACAGATAAAAAAAATAATATATCTATTATAAAAAGTAGTATGCATCTATACGAAATAAATACTTTCTGAAATTATTATTAAGATTAACCAAAAAACTGATGCTGTTCTTGATCTAGAAAGAAAATGCAGCTCTTGAGTATTTCAGATTCTCCTATGTGGCTTGTAGTGACATGAAGTTTGGCACCTGTTCTATACTATGAAAATGGAAATTTGAATTTTGTCTTCTACATCATAGTTTTATTTGTTTTCAATATA
Source organism: Olivierus martensii (assembly GCA_000484575.1). Lineage (NCBI taxonomy): Eukaryota > Metazoa > Arthropoda > Arachnida > Scorpiones > Buthidae > Olivierus > Olivierus martensii. The sequence goes on from AYEL01072797.1 coordinate 21,446, forward strand.
AATGTATATTATTGAAACAAGCGAGCAAGTTCTGAATAAACCTAATCATCATGAAAATTCTTCCCTTAAGTATAACGGATTTTAATGATTTAAATAATTTGAATTAATTTAAGCAAGAAATTATAAAACAAAACTAGTACTATTTTACAGTGGAAAAAACAGACAAATCACTGAAGCTCTTTTGACTTTAAGTCATCCTCAGCTTATAAATCGAAGGTATAACATTTTGGAACATAAAAACATTATATAAAATTTAAAATTAAGGAATGGAAAAAACAGATTATACATTAAAGTACAACATTACATATACATAAATAAATAATAATTGAAGAATAATACATAAACAAACAAAATAAACAAAAGGAGGTTACATATAATAAAATAGATATAATTATAAAATTGTGGATGTAGTTGCTTGTTATAATTTACAAAAACCATTGTGCTGGTATATTGACTGGTTGATTGTCATTGATGACGTAGGTTTTCTTTCTATATGCTGCGATAACTATGGCTTCTGCAGTCTTAATGTCTTCCGCTTTATCGAATTGTCTAACTATACGTGCTTGACTCCAATCAATGTCAAGATCATATTCATAAAAATGTTTAACATGGACAGTAGAGAAGTTGGCTTTTTGTATATCATTCTGATGTTCTTTCAAACGGGTTACAAGCAACCTGGTTGTACTGCCCACATATATTTCATGCCTATTACAGTCATTATTGTAAATAGGGATAATATATGTGTCAGCTTGTTTTGAAGATGGTAATGGTGATTTAATGTTCTTTAAGGCATGAAAGGTAGTGTTTAAATGAGCAAAGGGTAGAGATTTATTATGTTTCATTAAAGCATTGCCTTTGGATCGTAAGGCAGCATGGTAAGGAACGGGATGTAAAAAGAAGAGACCAGGCTGTTGCGAACTAGCAGGAGACACATTAATATTATGTATATTACAAATAATAGAAACAAAAGCTTCATCATACTCATGCTGAATGGCCTGGTTAACAATAGTGTTGTACTCAGCCTGTTTATTGGAGTCATCAGAACTGTGTATGTGTGTGTGTGTGTGTGTGTGTGTGTGTGTGTGTGTGTGTGTGCGCGCGCGTGCATGTGTGTGCGTGCGTGCGTGCGGAGTCTGTTCCGCCTAACCTTGTGCATGACCTTGGAGGCAATCCGGCTGCCTCATCTCTACCGAAGTATCCTCGTGCGGAGTCTGTTCCACCTAACCTTGTGCATGACCTTGGAGGCAATCCGGCTGCCTCATCTCTACCGAAGTATCCTTTCGTGTTACTCATCTCGTATCCTTGTTGACTTGGATATGTGAATATCATAATACAATTTATAAGTACCAAAAGTGTAATCTGTAAAATATCACAAAAAACAAATTCAATCTGAAATATTATACAGTACATTTGGCCAACACTTTCCAAAGTTAATGGTTCTGAAAACAGCCATTTAATAATCCAGCTCAGATGATGATAGGAAATTTTTGTCTGTTTTGAGTAGGTGATGATGTCAATAAGCATGCTACGAAGATTTCCATTTGTCATTACTGTCCATTTCATCGTCCAAGCCATTTATTGAAAACATTAAAGGTTCTATCACATTTTCTTCTATGAATCTGTCCTTTTCCCAGCTTATATTTCAGCCAATAACAAGTATTCCTAACCAACGATATTTATTTTTTGAAAATAAGACAAATAATTTGCTACTAAAAACCCTTAATATTTTGACTTGTTTTAATGAAAGTAATATAACTAAATTATTAACTGTATTTTCTTAGAAAACAGTAACCACTTCTGGAAGTACTTTGTGCGGATTGCCTCCAAGATCATGCACAAGGTTAGGCTGAACAGAATTTAGTCTCCACAAAAGAAAGTGGATAGCGGCAACTTTGTAGTTAAACAGGTCATTAGACCATCTAGGAATAAAAACAGGTGTATATGTAGGTTTTCTGAAGATAGATTTTGACTTAATAAAGTCGAAAGTGCTACAGTGATTTGTCTGTTTTTTCCACTGTAAAATAGTGCTAGTTTTGTTTTATAATTTCTTGTTATCAAGAGGAAGTTCCTCCTTAGTATTAATTTTAGCACAATCTCATAATCAGAATATTTATTAATTATTTAATCAATGAGTGGCGCCATCTATTAATTAATAATTAAACTAGAATTTTAATTAAATTTATCTGAAGAAAAAAATCCGCCTTGGCCCGGGATCAAACCGGGGACCTTTGGGCTACCGTCCCAACATCTTACGCTACACTATAGAGGCCAACGAGCGGATTGATTCTTCAGACAGTTATATTAATTTTAGAGTTAATTTTTCACTCACAGGCATCAGACTTTTGCCAATATATCCATTCCTGACCAGATCAAATCTAACCACGGGCCCTTATTGGCGCTAGCCAGGCAACTTTTACAACGGTACAGTCATTATAGCTTAAACTTTTATAATACAAACCATAAGGGAATCTTCAATCCAAACAAACCTAATCATCATGCCAATTCTTCCCTTAAGTATAACGGATTTTAATGATTTAAATAATTTGAACTAATTTTAGTGCCATCTTGTAATCAAAATATTTATTAATTATTTAATTAAATCCACTCATTGATTAAATAATTAATAAATATTGTGATTATGAGATGGCACTAAAATTAGTTCAAATTATTTAAATCATTAAAATCCGTTATACTTAAGGGAAGAATTGGCATGATGATTAGGTTTGTTTGGATTGAAGATTCCCTTATGGTTTGTATTATAAAAGTTCTTCTGAATATAAACTACTGTATAGTGATGGCTAAGAATTTTAGTTAATAAAACTGAGAATTTATTATAAAAATTGTTTTGTCATATTTGTGAAAACTCTCATTTAAAAAGAACTGCATAATTCATATTGAATATATCAAAAAACTTTTAATATACAGCCATTCCCCAACTTATGTAAGAATTACATTTTTTCCAACTTTATGCAAATTGTATTTTTATGTAAGTCAAAAAAAAAATAATTTTTTACCAAAAATTTTGGTAAAAATTCCTGAAGCTAAGTGACTACAATGATTGTATCTATATAATGTTATGGTGTTTTATTGTTCCCCAACTGAAAATGACAATGTCACATGGGACAATACATAATAGTAATATGATACTTAAAATCAACAAACAAGTTTGAACTTATAACTAACAAGTACAGTAGCTATTTATGCTATATATCTTAATTAAAACAAAACTATGGAAAATATTTTATGTAAAGTCAAATTTACGTAAGTCGGGGAGTGACTGTATTTTAAAAAATTTTAAATATAACAAGGAACTAACAACAAAAATAGTGTTTTCTAAAAGCCATGATACTGAATCAGCTAATTTTATTTACATTTCAATTGCTTCCCATATTATTTGGCTGATCATTTATTTCCCATTAATTTATGTTGTTGTACTTCGTCTAAATTGTATGCAATCTACCAACAACGACAATACCTTAGTAAATAGAATTTTCAAATTTATTATGTGAAAGATTATTTCCAAGCACTACCAAGGAGTCCAAAATTACTTTTAAAAACTTTTATTATGAGAAACGTTTTTGCATTCACAAGCCATAATTTAAATTTAAAGTTTAAATTTGTTGTAGGAGTTGAAGATGGCTTGTAAATGCCAAAAATATTTCGTGTAATAAAAGTTTTTAAAAGTATTTTTGGACTGCTTGGTAGTGTTTGGAAATAATCATTCACATAGTTAGACACCTAAGAGAGCAGTAATATTTAAGATTTGTATTTTCAAATTTATCATCATCATTTATGAATTTCTATATATATATAATTAGTTTGAAAAACAACTACTGTATTACTTCGAATTTAGCCACACTTTTTTCAAATTTTTAAGACAAAATTTGGGTGTGGCTTAAATTCAAAGCGAATATTTTCACATCTTATTTCTCCCAATCTCCTACACCCCAAGATCTGGTTTTTGCTTTACGCTTTAACACAGTATTATGACCGTTGATAACAGTTTATTCAGTGGTCCCCCATTCGTACTTTTCTGATTTAATCCAGTTGTTGTTTGATAGCAGCTGTGTAGAATTACATTATATCTGGCCATATTTTAATTATAAGAAAAATCACAAATTACTATAATATGATGGAAACAAATTGCCACCTTTTATAATTTTAAACAGAAAAACTGTACCCAAGAAAAATTTTCCTAAGGGTTTCCCAATTCGAGCACAAAAGAATACATGGATGACAACAGAATGATGAAATATGACAACTGATGAAAAACTGATTAGAATATGTTTGGAAGAAGAGACCTGCCACTATTTTTAAAAGACGAATGTGATAGTATGTTTGCCAAACTGTGTGCCGCAAAAAATTTTAAGATGTTTAATATAGGACGTTTCTCGGTCATAAAATTCAGTCCATCTACGTATTTACGTTATAGTAATAATCGCAAAATACCACGACACAAATCTGACATTAAAAGAAGAAGAAAATTTAAGAGACTTGAGTAATGATTCTGTGCACAAAGCTTCACATTCTGAGCTAGAATTGTCAGCATTTTGGATTTTGCTCTTGAGCCAATATTCTCAATTAGCTACTATGGGCATTCAATTCTTGTTGCCATTTGGATCGTGGTATCTTTGCAAATTAGGTTTCTCTGCTCTCATGGAAATTAAACAAAAAAAGGGGGGAACAATTACTGATGGTAAATGAGGAGTTACGTGTATGTTTATTTAATTTAGAGCCACGTCTTAATATAATTATTTCTCAAAATCAATCCCATCCTTCTCATTAATAAAATTATTATTTATATTACCTATTTATTAATTTCGATATAATATTTTATTATTGTTACCTATATTAATATTTTGATTCGTATTAATAAAATAAATTTTTTATCGGATTTTTATTTGGTGTGCCGCAAAATAAATTCTCCTGCTTCAGTGTGCCATGAAGTAAAAAAGTTTGGCAGATACTGGTATATCTAAAGAAGATTCTCAATAAATTAGGTAGTTTATTATGCATATTAGTACCTATTTAAGTAAATAAAGATATTTTTTATTTTTCAATATGTATTATACAATCATTTAAATTTTTTTTCCAATTTTAAAATCCTACTGCAGCTTAAATTCGAAATACAGTATTTTAACTAACTGATACTAATAATATTTGAAAATAACAGCACTAAACAGCAATTGAAAAATAATAACAAAATTTTAATGAAGCATTTCAGTTGCTATACAATCATCTTCAGCATTAAGAACAATACAATTTATATGGTTGTATAGCAAACAAAAACATTTCATTAAAATTTTTAGTTATCATTTTTCAATTGCTGTTATTTTCAAATAGTTTGGAAAATATTTTTGATACTAATAAATAAAATGTATACGAATATTCAATTAAAATGTTCAATAATGTCTTACTTTTAATAAATTTTGATCTTCAGCAAAATTTCCAAATTATATGAATCAGACTCAAATATTTGGCTAATCTAGGGATGAAGATACATGAAGTGTGTTCAGTCCAGTTCATGAAAATATCAATGCAACAATGAAATTTTTTTTTAATATCAGCAACAGAAATAAAAAATATTACAAATAAAACATTTTTCTTGTTTCTGGGATTGCCTATCAATTTCAAATACAGGTACCTTCCTACAACATGGCTTACTACAACATGGTTTCGCTCTAACACAATTTGAAAATGGGGAAACTCTCATATAGCATGGTACTTCTACAACAATGTTTTTACTTAACGCATTTAGAATATTACATTTACTCTCCTACCATAAAAAACATTTTCATTAATTTTTGTAAATCCATACTAGGGACACACAATACACAGATAAAATGCAATCATTGGGAAATACTTTGCTAAAATTAGTCATAAATGCAACTTCACTCCTTTGCCATGAGAGGGACAATATATAGTCTATTTTCGATTTCAATTTGAAATTCAATTAATTGGAGACAATTGAGTATTTTGTGTTGCAAATGTTCAATTCTTGGATAAAAAGTAAGTTTTTATTCTTCAATAGAGGAATCTGAAATAGAAAAAAAAACTTATTTATTTATAAATTTTTTTGGGTATGTGCTAAGGAATGATTGTTAGCTAGTGGGTTGTAGCAGGTTAGATTACTAATTTTATAAAGATAGAAGATACACAAACTTTAAATGCATAAAAAAGTTCAGAAAGTGAAGAATTGCTAAAGAAAAAAATGTTCTTGTTTTAACAAAAGTGGTAAGGAAGATAAAATTAAATGAATGTCATATAGGCTATATACTTTTTCTTTCTGTTTTATGTCTATTGTTTTTTTAAGGTCTTAAGAATATATTTTTTCTTTCTTATGTTTTGTGTTAATATTCTTAATAAAAATTAAGTTTCTTAGGAGAAATTAAAGAAAGTTATTTGTTCTTAGTTAGTTTTGGAACATAACTCTTCTTTTTGTATTGGCTCCAGGTCTCATATAACACTCACACAATACACTGTTTTTCAGGAATCTATTTACCGTGTTATAAGCAGGATACCTGTACTCATCAAGAAAGTGTTAATTGGTAAATTTTGTTTGTAACTCAGATATTATTGCTGTGTGATCCCAAAGTATCAAAATCCTTTTATATCTTGTATTTTGTAATATATTTTATAATTGGACAAATTTTAAATTAAGTTTTTTATTTCACAGATTTGAATAAAGATTTGATTATAAAGAGAGGGGGTTTTTGTGTCATCTTCACAATGTGGAAATACTACCACAATATGTTAAGTAACAACATAGCTTTATACAAAGATTTACACTGCTTAATTTTATCATAAATACTTACATCTAACAATTAGCAGGATATATTAATTCCAAGAAAAAACTTTGCATTGAATAAATTAATTTTCTTGGAATTAATATATCCTGCTAATTGGCTAGCTATAAGTATTTATAACATAGTTTTACATTATATTAATTGCTAGTGTATTCTGCTATATTAATTTGATTTCAAAAACAATTCAATAATTTTGTTGAAAATTCTTGAATTGTTTTTGAAATTTGAAAATGAAATTTCATATTTGTAAGTATAAATATTTGTAATTAGAATGCTTGTAACTCAAGGAGCACCTGTATTAAATAGCACATTTTATAAAAACAATCATAAATGGTAAAAAACAAAATATATTATGCATAATTTATATAAAACATGAAAGATAAATGAATTCAATAAATGCAATATGAATCAAAACTTTTTATTGATTAATATATAACTAGCAAATCCCATGTCCAGCATTGCCTGGACAATCTATGGGTTTAGATGTAACTACAAATTAATTTTATATTCATTTTCAACTTCCTGTCTAACCATATAAAATTAATTCATAATTACATTTAAAACTATATAAAATATGACACAGTAGAAGCTCCAAGTTGGCTTCATAAATTTATTATTGGACATAAAGGAGCTAATATTCAACCATTTGCATAGGATTTTCCTAAGGTATTGTATTAATAAATAATTAAATATTGAAAAGAAATTATTATAATTATTTAGGTCAATTCATCATAAATTGATTATAATAAGTAGTGAAGTATCTGTATTTAAATCAGAAATTTATTTATAGTCATAAAAATTGCTTTACTTTAATAAATACTATAAATTAAAATTCTCTCAAATGCTTCATTTCTTCATGATTAACCATAAGTCAATCTATCATCAATTATCTAATTTCTCTCTTTTGAGAAGTCATTTCTTCTCTTGCTTCATTTTGTCATTATTTTATCAGAATGTAAAATCCCTGTTATCACCTGACTGATGTGACAAAGGTGCAAATTTGATCTCTAAAGAAAATATCAAATAAAATTTTTTCTTAGTTGGTTATAAATTTATAAAATATATGAAATAGGATATTAAATATCAATGATATTTCTTAGATGCAATATTTGAAAACTTTATAAATGTCTGGAATTTATTTCTTTATTATATTTAATCAGGGTTGCAGAGTTGGAGTTGGGAGTTGGAAGTTTTTGGGTGGAGTCAGAGTTGGAGTTGGATCTTACAAATTTTAGGGAGTCAGAGTCAATTTTTTTAAAAGGGTGGAGTTTGAGTTGGATCATTTGCCATCTGATTTTGTAACCCTGGGTTGCAGAGTCAGAGGTTTTTGGGTGGAGTCAGAGTCGGATTTTTAAACTGCTCAGAGTCGGAGTCAGATTTTTTTAAAAGGTGGAGTCAGATCATTTGCCATCCTGCTCTGCAACCCTGTATTTAACATACTTTGCAATCAAAAGTAGAACCAAATTAAAAATCCAAATTTTCAGTAATAGCTATTCCATTCAGGGATTAGCTATTACTGAAATATACAATATACAGGGTGATTCAAAAAAGTGATGCCAAAATTTACATACTTGTAGAGAATAAAAATCCAAGTAAAAAAGTCTAGTTGCATTTTTTGATTTGAGGTTCCGTTTAAAAGAGATAACGCATAAAGTTTTGTGACATCATTTCTGGTTCAGTCAAAAACTATTTTTAAAATCATCTGTAAATTTTAACTGCTTAAAAACTATCATAAAATTTAGAGCATCAAGAACAGATTGTTTATTAAATTAACAACCAATTATTTAAATAAAATGTAATTGTTTTACAAATATAGCATTCATTTACGAACATAGCAATTTAACATTCAAAAATGATAACATTCGAATATGAATGCTACATTTGTAAACCAATTAGGTTTCATTTAAATAATCAGTGGCTAATTTAATAAACAATCTGTTCTTGATGCTCTAAATTTCTTTTGGATAGTTTTTAAGCAGTTAAAATTTATAGATGATTTTAAAAATACAAATAAGCATGTATTAAAAATAATTTTTGACTGAACCAGAAATGATGTCACAAAACTTCTACGCATTATATCTTAAACAGAACCTCAGATCAAAAAATGTGACTAAACTTTTTTACTTAGAATTTTATCCTCTACAAGTTTGTAAATTTTGGCACAACCTTTTTGAATCACCCTGTATATATTACAATGATTAATATTTGGCTTTCCCGGGATCTGGGATTTTTTTATTTTTTTTAATCTATGACTCATATTTGTTTATATTAAAAAACACAAAAAAAAATTAAATAAAAATATGATATATATATTTATTTTATTGTAAAACAATGTTGTTTTGGAAGCTTTTATGATGAGTATCACTGAATAAATGCACATCAGCCATACAGATTGAGGATCCTGACAACAAATAATGATATAATCTGTATTTGTTAATTAAAATAAATAATTTTGTGTAAAAAAGTTTATTTATTAATTACATTCCTATATAAATGTATTTAATATTTTAATAGAAATGTTTAAAAAGCATAGAAAACAAATTAAATAATTACAAAACAATTTCTCATTAATAAAAATCCATTGTACAATAATCCATTTCAGTTTTGATAAAAAAAATTTTAAAAAGATGAGAATCGAATCCCCATTCTTCCAATTACATGTTATAATAATTGAATGCCAAATGCATCATGCTATGACAGCACTCGATAAATTATCAATATGAATCAGTATACAAACATAGAAATTTTAAGCCATTTTTCTTGGGAATGATTGAGAGCGGCATCATATTACTTTATTATGGATTTGTGGGAGGGTAGTACAACAACATATAAAAATCAGCAAAATTGGAGGGGCCAGTGTTGGCACTCCTCTTGTTAATCATAGGACTGATTTCATTTTGAAACCCATTTATTTAAAATGTTTCTTTGCAATCCAAATAAAGTTTCAATAGGTTTTGTTAAATAATTAGCAAAAGTATAATACTCTAATTCTTGCACACAATATATTGCTCTCTGATGTGAAGGTGGTTCTTCAAGATAATGTTTCTACTTATGAAGATTCTTCTTAATAATCAATTTCATTTGAAGTCAAAGATTGACTTGGAAGTTGATGACAAATGCATCACTTCCATTCAGTCAAGACTTCAACAGATTAGAAGTCAGCAATAGCAAATTCTCCATACATAATGTTAAAATATGCAAATAGTCCTTGACTTATGACAGGATTTAGCTTTGAACTCACTCTTGTAAACCTGAACAATCTGAAGTCGTACATGTCCAAAATTTATAGATTTCTCACTACTAATGTTTATTAGAGCACAATATATTATCTAAATAAACATAATGTAGAAAACTACCATAACCAAATCACAAAAAAAGAGTGCTTTCTGAATCAGAATATGGCTCAGGGACTCAAACTCATGTCAATTTCATTGATCAATAAAGAATTTACTGATTACATCAGGGGTGGGCAAAGGGCGGCCCGTGAAGGCACCATATACGGCCCGCTGCTTAAATTAGAAAACACAATAGTTTCAAGGCCCACATTTGTAAAATTCTACTCGAAAAGAAAAAATTAAATAATGGATATTTTGTAGTGTAAAATAATGGACGTTCTTGCTAATGTACACATACACTACAAAGTTACACCAAATTTTGATGATATAATTAACCATGAACATAGTAAATTTCACCATCACGTACACTACCGAGGTACTCCAAATTTTGATGATATAATTAACCATGAACATAGTAAATTTCTCCATTTGCATTAAGTTGTAAATTTGTTTTTACAAAATTAATTATGTAGGTACCTGTTTGTTTTTATAAAATGAATTACACAATTAGATATCTAATATTCTGATGTAATAGGTTGTTAGCTATCAGTCAGTTTAATAAAATACTTATGTTTTTAAAGAAAATTGTCTGAATTTATTAATTCCAATGAATTATTTTCTAATGTTTCTAACGAAAAAAGTGGTTTTTACAGATGATTTTGAATTCTGCATACCAACAAAAACTAAAAAAGTAGCACAAGAAAAATATATTTTAAAAATAATATTGATACACGAATATTCTTTGTGTATCACAAAAGTGGCTACATATGACAATAAGATTGACAAGAACGTGTGCAGATAAATTAGCGCAGACATTATTCTTGTCCCATGTGATGATGAGAAGAATGTGTTTGTGCAAGAATCAATCTTGCTTGAATGTGTTTTTTTCATTTTAAATCAAAGTAATTTTTATTAATTATTACTTAATGTTATCGTTAATAATTTCATTACATTAATTAATAATTACATAATTATGGCACCATAAGGTTAAATTTGCCCTTAGGTACTTTTCAATTTTTATACGGCCCGCTTCATCCTGAAGATGGTTTAATCCGGTCTCAGCAGAAAATAATTGCCTACCTGGATTACATCATAGTCACAAGTGTAAGTGTCATATGTTTTTAGTCAAGAACTACCCGTATATTGTTTCATTTATGAAAATGATCTAATAATTATTCACAGGAAAATTTTCAATTTCAAATTGACATTCAATGTTTCTATTTCTCTTATAAATGTGAACCACTAATAGGAATATCTTTCAAAAACATTGAAAAAATTAACATTTTACTATTGAGTTTGCTGCAATATTGATAGAAAAGAATTTGCAGCATTCTTTTCCTTTCAACATTGCAATTTTTCTTGTATGGTTTTTAATAATGACTATTGCTGCTGATATTTGAGACAGTTAATTTCAAAATACCAAAATGTTTTGCTAGTTTCTTTCAATTTTTCCCATTTTTGAGATGATTTAAAACAGTAGTTCCCAAGGAAAATTTTTATGTGGCCACATTTATGATCACAAAAAATTGTTGACGGCCACACTGATTTATAAATTTATGATAAAGTTGTAGGATGGCAACATGGTATAGCATTTACTAGCTATTTGAAAAACTGTTTAATTGCTGGTTGCATACTTTAGATTTTTCAAGAAGGGAGTAAGATCAGCCTATTAGTATATTTTTCAATCTTTTGGTTGACCAGTCCATGGTGGACTTTGAATGGACTTCACCATCATTTATATCCAATGATGAGATTCAGTGATATGATTGAACTAACAATCAACTTTAATGGACTGAACTAACAATCAACTTTAAATTTATATAAACAATCTTTTCTATTTAAAAAATTTATTTTTAAATAGAAATAATAAACTTTTTATTCAATAATTCTATTTTTATTTGAAAAAAAAATTAATTTTTAATTAAGATACTGTATACTGATTTTGATTAGTAACAGTATGATTACCATGATCATACTTCAAAAATGATTTGATGATTTATTTTGAATAATTTGCTGATAATAGAGTGGGCAAATAAGTTACTATACTTGCCTTGATTAAAAAATATGGAAGAACAAAAATATCCCAAAAGAAATATTCATTTGTTATTAGGGTGCATTTTTTTCCTTCAATTACTGAAATCCTGACTACTATATAAATAATTCTATAAATAAAATAAATAGGAATTGAACACAAATATATTTAGCACTTTCTTAAACTGTCATCCATTCAAACACAATGATATTTTGTTGTGGTGCATTAAAATTGCCTAGGGTTACACTTCAGAACCACTGATCTAGAGCAGTGCTTCTCAAACTATTCAACCTGACACAGTGTAGTTGAAATGCATCAATGTCACAGGATAGTTTGTTTTTGAGAGACTCCAGATACTCACTTGAGTCATTAAAAACAATTTTTTTTATTCCTCCTAAAATATTGATTTTATTCCATTCCTATCTGTTTTCTATCAAATAAAAAAATTCCTGATACATTTATATGTATTTGTTGAATTTTTATTGAATTTAATGTAATCCAATCCAATTTTATTATTTAAACAAAGTATCATATTTCAAAATCATAAACATTTTGCTATTGGTCAATCTCTACCACCCTATAGTTTTTCTGATTGATAAGTTAGGAGCCAAAAGTCATATCCAGGTATTTTGCTGAATATAGGGGAAAATATAATTGCATTATTATGTAAACAAACTGTGAGCTAAATTTGAATCTCTATCTCAAAATCCCTTTAAAATTTTAAAGATTTTTTTAATTCTAATGTATAAAGGAATACATTTTATTGTAAACAAATGAAAAATTAAGACGATCTTTCATATCAAATTTAATATTTTATTAATTTTTTTCTAATATGATGCATAATATGCAAATGGAATGTAGCTTTAACTTAAAATTATACTGTATTGTGGAATAATTACTAAATCAAATCAACCAAAATGTTATTTTCTCATTACATAAGGCTATCTATATAATAAAAACCTTGTGTCTGTTCCTTTCAGCAATCTCATTGGTTACAATAATCACGTCATAGTTTATTACAACCTAGCCGCGTTTGGTAACTGAGCAGTCTCATTGGATCATAATGGCACGTGACTCAATGAGACTGTTCAGTTCACAGAGGTTGTTATTAAATTAATGGTGGTTATCAAGTATTGTGCTATAGTGCTGTATATTATTTTGTTAATCTATTGAATTTCAGATTTCATTTTTTAAAAAGTTCTTAAAGATTTTTTAATTTTTCTCTAATTTTATATTGATTATAGCTTATGTTATCTTATTTAGCCGTAGTATGCTTAGGTTAGATTTTGATTAGGCTTAATGACCACATGGTGGTGTGCTATTATATACATGGTGTAAATTACCTCCTTCAAAAAAACTACACCATGACGTAGACGAAATTCAGGCGATTAAAGTGATATAAGACACCCGGGGTCACAAATCGCAAGCAACGCGGTAAATTCAACCTCAAACTACACTTAATGGTGTGGGCTTCGAATGATGGTAGTGGTCTTGGTACAGTCGTCTTGCTGCCAGTGCATTACCACGAGCTTCGCCAAAACACATTCACATGTCGGCTAACTCATTGTCAAACTGATCCATAAGAACAGTGTAGGCCTACCTTGTCGAACTGGTTAAACTAAATTAATCAACAGTCAACGGCGCAATTTTTCTGCAATGACATTGCAGCTCTTCTCCTTCACCCCGCCCAGGCTTGCGATTTGCAACCCCAAGTGTCTTATATCACTTTAATCACCTGAATTTCGTCTATGTCGTAGTGTAGTTTTTTTGAAGGAGATACATTACACCCTGTATATATATACAGTATATATGTATATATATATAAATTTAAATACCTGTGCATGTATGTTCAATTATAAGGCAAGATAGGCTGAATCAGTTTTTATGAAATAAGCAGTGTGTTGTATTTCCTAATGCACCTTAAGATTGTCACTCTCATTACCACATGTGAAGAAACGAAATTGTCGTTTCCATAGCAATGCAACATTTCGATTTATACAATGAAAGAATTTTTTTACAGAAATTTTCAATTTATTTATGCGGCTAGTGATTTATTATTTAATCTATCAGCATTTTTCAATCTATGATTATTTTATTTCTTGATTTTCACTAATGTAAGTTTTTATTATGTAGAAGAATCTGTATTTGAGATTAATTCATGTATTTTTCGATGCTCTTGGTTCGAGACTATGTCATTTCACGTGTTGTTTTGATATAAAGATTTTGCACATGATATAGTTGTATAAATTTCATAATGCCACGAAAAAGGGAACTCTTTACATAGATTAACTGCTGCAGCTAAAAGATCGCATTTAATCGAGAATATGAAACATTGGCAGCTTTTTGACATGATTTTTGTTTTTTGTCATATAATCTTTTTTTTTAAATTTCTTGATGTCTCATAGCACTTCAATTCGCTACTTTCAGCAATTCAGATCTGGCAACATTGTTCTTGAGGCTCTTCAGTGGAGAGTGTACAGCGTGCGATGGGTGCAATGTAAAAATGCAACGCTTTGCAAATGCTTCTACCATGGAATACCCTAGAGCAAAAAAAAAAAAAACAACAAAAATAGATATTCATTTAATAGATCGAGGATGGCATTCCTCATTCAGCCCATTTTACTCATGGGCAATTTTTTTACATATTTTTATGTCTCTTTCCAATTAGGGAGATTAGTGTGGGAGGGGGCCGGATGGTGTAAGACAGTGATCGCCGGAACTGGCCTAATACCTCGAAAAAACTTTTCAGGAGTTACCAGATCAGGGATGTGAACCCGGGTCCTCCTGTGTGTCACGCCAACTCACAGCCAATTATATGTTGCCATCTCTAGGATAAAAAGTTTTAATTGTGTCAAAGTTTTTGGAAAAACTCAAACACGAAATCCCGTATATAAAGAGATTAATTGTAAGCAAACTTTTATTAAAATCTAGATATAAAGAGGATTAATTGTAGCAAACTTTTATTAAAATATCTAAAATATTTATAACCGCAAAACTTTGCGGGTTTTAGCTAGTATTCTATAAAATTTTAAACAAAATATTTTTATATTTTCAAGGAATGGTTCCAGGGGAACAGATTTTTAGCAAAATTCAGTTTGTGATTATTTTGTATATTTAACAGAAATCTGTCTAATTTCTTTCATTTCCTAATCAATATAGAGCATTTTACCAAAATATATCCATAATATTGATACATGAATGAAACATTTTTTTAAAAACTTGATAATGTAAAAAGTGGGTATGTTCAAAAAAAAAAATTCAGAAAAAATTAAATATTGGAGAAAATAATAATATATTTCAACAAACAGCCATATATTACACTACCAAAAAACTTAAGAAATTAATTATTAGAGAAAAAACAATACATTTCAACAAACAATATATTTCAGCTAAAGCAGGTTGTATGGATAGTCGAAAATGTTCTTTTTATTTAGTTTTAGCTATTTGCTAAAACTAAACAAAAAACATTTTCAGCTATTCACATAACCTGCTTTAGCTGAAATATATTATTTTTTAAACCAGTGCTTCTTAAACTTTTTCATTCATGACTCCCATTGAAAAATGGGGTCATGAATGAAAAAAATCTCATACCTTGGGTCTCATGAAAAAATCTCGTATCTCAGGTTGCGAAAAATCATGAGATTTTTCACGACCCCAGATATTAAATATGAAATAAAACATACAACACATTAAATTATTTATACACTTTTTAAGATGAACACAATCAACCAACTACACTGAAAATACATCCATTGTCATACATTTATTATTGTGCGTTTGTGAAATTACATATAAACTGAAATTCAAGTATAATTTGAATTTAATTTTAATGACCCCCAGCATTTCGCTTCACGACCCATAGTTTAAGAAGCACTGTTTTAGACTATCCATACAACCTGCTTTAGCTGAAAAAGTTTTTGATTAAACAGTTTATCTTACTGAAAATGCTTGTTTTTTTATTTAGATTTTGCAGTAAGAAGTTTTATATTATAATAGTCAAAATTTTATTTTGTCACAAAAATTAAAGCCAAGAAAGGAAATCTGCCTAGTTTTATCACAAAAGAAACATCAAGATAAAGAGGATTGTGGAAATATAAAGTATAGGATTTTAATTACTGTAGTTTTAAAGAAATATATCAGCATAATGGATGATAGGATATGCAAATGTCCAACTTGAGAGATTTACTGAACATGTTTTTAAATAACGGATTTTAGTAATGAAGTTTGAAATTATTGAAATACTCTCTCACTGCATTACCCTCACTAGATGTTGAAGAAGGCTGAGTTATTAGCAAAGTCCTAGAATAATTTTTTGTATGATATCTTAATTTTCCCATATGCTTCAATCAATTGTTGCTTCTATTCTTAAAGTAACTTCAAAAAATCAATAGCGATTCTGTTGGAGTTACATTTGGAATAGCCATAAAGGAAATTAATTTTGAGATTGGAGCTTATATAAAAAGGAATGGAAACAAATTATAGTAATAGATTCACAAAAATTTCAACAAAGAATATGCAACTCAATATTCAATTGAATAATTTGGATAGTTGAGTATTTGGAAAAGCCTTTTAAAGTTGAAATGGATTTTATTCTTAAACAACACATCTTGGAAATACACACAGCAGACTCTCTCTCTCCATCAAATATTTATAATTAATATCTTACTCTACACCTCACAATATAATAAAAATGGAAATGAAAAATGAAGCATAACAAAATTATTTTCAGAATTTGCAGATCAAATGAATTTTATACAATGTACCTGAATTTGTTGGTTAGTTTATTATATTTAGATTTTTTTATATATGGCTTAAATTAATATTACAATGAAGTTCAAGTGATAAAATTTTTAACAGAAAATGTATTCATGTTGCAATATTAAAATATAAAATTATAGACAATAGATACAAGTTTAGGTAAAATAATTTATTATAATAAAAGTTCCATGAAACTGCACTAAACACAAACTAAAAAAAAATACTCAAAAGCCTCTTATCAGTCAAAAGATTTTAATCAGAAACGTTTTCAACGCACTTGAGTATTATTTTTTAATAATTTATTACATTTATAAATAAACTAAAAACTCCATCTAAAAACTGAGCTTGTATCTATTGTTTACCCTATAAAAAAGTAAAAAATGATGTTTATTATGAAATTATAATTTATCAAATATAATTGGAGTACATTGATGTAGTGAAAGAAGGAAGATACTATCAAAACATTAAGCAAGTAGCCCTGAAGAGGAAAAATTTGAAGATCCATACTGTCTACCAACAGGAGGGTTGAGAGAAAAGAAGAATTACATATCATAATATGAATTCATGTTGATATATAAATATATATTTCATATTATTTTTTGTTTATATAAATTTTAAAATAGTCAATAAAATACCGATGGGTCCACAAATGTAAAGAAGAAAACACTGAAGATTAATTAAATTATTTAAACCACATTAAAAGGAAAACTTACGATATCAGTTACTTTTGGACCTTTAGGCTTATCTTTAGTTTCATCTAATGCAAAACAAGTAACTAATAATTGTAAAATAACAAAGTAAATTAAGTAAAGGGGTTCCATGTTACCGACCTCATAAAAGTAACATTGACATTACTCATAGGATTCTGGGATACGTAATTGAATACATGTGGATGAAAACTATTGGATAATTTAATAACGTCATATTTTTAAATTTAATTTATAATTTAATCTGATTAAATTTATTATTCGATTTATGTCATATACTCTATTATGTAAATTTTCATTTTATTTTGAAATGATTTGTGTTTAAATAATTAATGGGGATACATTTGACTGTGAAGATTAATTTTTCGTATGTGGTAGTTGTATTATTATTAAGTTATTATGAAGAATACAACCACAGATTGTTAGTAATCTGTGAATACAACTGTCGCTACTGTCTCGTTCAAGGAGTTGATATCGTTGGAATACCGTCCTTATATATTTTATTTTTAAATAGATGATAGGTAGATAGTAGATGGTCTGTTGCAACAGATTTTGAGGCATGCGCCTTTGCATACCTTCTCGTGCGCCTTGTTGCATGAAAAGTTGTACCGTCTAAACGTAGCTTTAGGCTGTGCTCAGATATTTTTGGCATACTTATTTGCTTATAAATAAATGTAAACTCGTCGTATAATTTTATATTTTAAAAAGCCCTTTAAAAAATTTTTGGTACGATAGTATTAAAAATCCCAGCGGAATTTCGACCCCCTTTATCCTACCCCCTAATTAGAGGCTCCTGAGTTCATTGGTGAAGATCCCATGAGGGGCAAAAGCCCCGTTCTCAAGTTATGGGGCTCGAAATCACGTTTCTTTACGATTTTCTGCAAAACTTTTATAGATAATTGGATGTTTTAAACGATTTTAGAGGCCGAATTGGCCGCGTGGAAACGCTTCGGCTTTCCACTCTGGAGGACCCGGGTTCGGGTCTCACCCCTTGAAAATATTTATCATGGGGTCCGGGCCCGGCCCGTCGATCCCCGTCCTCCACAATCCGGCTGACCTCTCCGCAGGGGTGGGCAGCCTGTGGAAGGGCCTGTTTCGCCCCGCCACTTAGTACTCTTACTGAGTGGAAAGTGGCATCATCTGTTGACAAAAAAAAAACTATTTTAGACGCATCTTATAAGTCCGAATCGAATGCAATCAATTTGAATAAGCTACGACTTACCTTTACGAAGTTACATAATTTTTTCGCTTACGACGATATATCCATTCAGAAACTTGATAGAATTCTTAAATATTTAAATTTTTTATTGTTTTGTATGTAAAACATCCTATTAATTATTACATTCGTATTCATTTTTCAACATTGAATAATAATAAATCAAATATAGAATTTTGAAGATTACTTTTCCACACTGAATAATGATAAATCAAATATAGACAGGAACGCCGAGAGAAATCCCGGGCCCGGTACGAACCAGATTTTGGGCCCCTATATTTTTTTCCTTTTCTCCTCTAAGATATCAAAACCATACGTATTACATACATTTTCCATACAGATTATTCAAATTTTTATTCACTTTTAAATTCTGTTTAAAAAGTGTACTATATGCAATTTGAGGAAATTGAGGTTTGACAAATTTGATTTCTTAATTTTATTTTCGAAGAATAACATCATAGGCTCATCGAACTAACTTTGGGAAACGTCTGCAAGTTTTTTAAAATTTTTCCTTTCACGTCGGTTATAACGAAAAACTTTCCTGGTCCCAATCGTTTCGTTATAAACGTATTCCACTGTACAGTAAAGCTTGGATTCCACATCACCAGAACGTACTGCAGAAACGGACAACAGACGCCCAAATGATTTGATTTTTGATTTTTTAATCACAAGTTTAAAAAAAAAAACTCATTTTAAAAATAATTTAGGCAATTATGTGAATAAAAGTAATGTCATAATAGTGTCATGAAGTTTTCAATTATTTAACAATTACATTAGAGGTGTCCTCCATTTTAATAAAATTCAATAAAAAATACTGTGTCTTTAGATTATACTTAATAACTTATGACTGGAAATTTAAATTTGTAATGCAATAAATAATGCAAATTTATAAAAAAAAATGATAGAATTATTTTAATTATATACAATGATACATTTAAACAGAGTAAAATACAAAATTTGATAACAGGAAGATACTACTATTATATAACATAAATGAGAAGCAATCATAAGAAAAAGCACGAACAAACTTGATAGAAAATATGCATCAAATAATCTGGTTGTACAATAAATACAAGTATTTTTACCATTATTTACACTGGAAATCAAGACCTCCAAAATAAAACATTAGGCTTGAAATTAGTCTTTCAAGAATTGTACATTGGTAAAATAAACCATTATAGTTTTAAACGTGGAAATTGAAAAAATTTCCATGTTTTAGGTAACACTTTTACAATATATAATTTAAAATAATATTTAACTGTACTCTAAGGGATCGGAAAAACATTTTTCTTATTTTTAAGAAGTTCTGTGATAAGGTACTGTCTGACCACCGATCCGAGACTCCTAGTTGGCGTTCTGCCAAGTCTAGTCTATTCATGTGTAAGGAATGTACAGTACGTGGATGTGAAATGAGTAAGGAATGTACGATTTTGTCTTAAGGTCTGTTTCCACTTATGTTTCCACTGAATGCGCTGTGCGCGACTCACGGTGCGTGGCGTTAGCGCACTTGTGGAAACATGAATCTGCGCAGACAAATAGTGCGCCGTCCGCTTTACGCTGTCATCTAGCGGTAGTAGATATTTCTGCTTTCTGCTTGCGCACAAACAAGATGGCGGCTCACAAGTGGAATGCCTATCGATATATAGATCGTTAGGAATACATTACTAGACGAAAAAAAGAAACTTTTATAATTGAATGAAGCAAATAATAATATTTTTTCCATCATTTCTGTGGATTTGATAATGAAATTATTATTTTACAACTAATTTATTTAACTAACTTATTTATTAACTAATTTATTTTAAATTATTATTTTACCGTGTAACAGAAGTAATTGATTCAAAAATTTCTCAAGAGAGATTGCTGAGGAGTATGAAAAGAACTTCTGAAAGTTGTTAAAAAGTATTGATAGATAAACAACATTAAATTCTGTTTATATCTGTTTGTTTCATGTCTTATTTCAATTTATTAAATCAAATTATTAATATGGAAACAGGCCTTTAATCCTTTTTCTCGGAATTAAGTATTTTATTGCTTTTAGCTGGTCTTTATTGTCAGATTGATTACCCTACTTTCCGAGTGAACTCGCCTACTTCTGCCATGCGCAGAAGGGTCGAGGGGTCTCTCATCGGTGGTCAGACTAGTGATGGGCAAAGCAATTCACCTCGCTGATCGCCGCTCAACGGTTCGTTCACTGAAAAGAACCGGTTCATTTGAACGGCTCAGCGGCTCACTAATCGTTTTCGCTCCCGTTCACTCGCTCAGAGTCACTTCTCATCGATTCTGAGCGAGTGAACGGGTGAGCCGGCTCTGAACGAATCAGATAGGATATGAGTCATATTAGACGTTATCACTGGTGAGGGAGTAATGTAGCGGCTGATGTCTATTTTATCTTTAATCTATTTTTTTTTGTTGTTGTTCTCGTCATTGTGTAATATTCCATGTCGCTGATTGATCATTTATAATTGTAATTAATGTTAATATTTTGTAAAAATGAATAATAATAATAATAAACAAGGACTCCAGAGGGCACCAGTAGTTCACTCTTAAAAAGGGGGTTTATCCGTTTGACCTTGTTCCTTTTGGCCTTGGCCGTTGGTCGAAGGTTAGCACCGGGTGAACACGTGCAAAAAGGTGAAATAGGAAATCCTGACATTCTGGTATTCTGGTGTAATTCATGGAGTCAGATATACCTTAATTAGTGTGTGTGTCATTTATTCAAAAAAACAATAATAAAAACAACAAATACATGAGAAATGAAGACTTTTGTTTAACTGTTTGCCATTTCAGGTTTTGACTAAGAACAACTAGAAATTCCGGACTTTGAATAAGAAATGTTCGACATTTTGAGTTCAGCCTAGGAAATACTAGAATGTCCGACGTTCTCATTTTGACTAGGAAATTCTAGTATTTCCTGAATTCAAGTTTGTCCTGTAACATATATACTGAATTTAAAACATTGTTGTATTTATGTAGTTTTCAATTTCTATGGAAATTTTTAGAATATATTAACTATATGAATAGGGGACCTACAATATTTGTATTTTATATATTATAAATATATACATATAATTACTTTCATTACCATTATCATATGAAGAAACACCCAATAAGAAATGTGATATTAAGCCTCCTCGTTTTCCTTCACCAAAATAACCACCCAAAATTAAAAGATCTAACTCATCCATAAGATTGTTCACATATTCTGGTTTAACTTTTATCCATCCTTTTTTCCTTTTATTAGGATAATATACAGATAAAATATCTTTAATCATAATTCCTTCTTCATGATTATCAATTGCTTCATTTAAAGCATTAACTACTTCTTTTCTGAAATATATATCAGAAAAAAAAAATCATTTAATAAAGCCAAAATTTAAAAGACTATTATAATTTCAATAAGTTATTATTTGTTACTCTGTGGAAGCAATTTTCACTGGACTGCTTTGTATTCTTCCCTCAATAGGAGTGAATGTATTTTTTAAATACTGTAGTCGTTCATTTAATGGATGATTAGTTAAAATTTGATCATTATGAAATAAGATATCATAAATGATAATACATGGTTGATATATATTTTGAAGACCTAAATTTTTTACATCAAAATTTTCTCCTTTAGAACCTGAAATTGAATTAATTTTATTAGACAACAAAATTACATAATTTAAATTAACAAATAAAGCAAGAAAAAAATAATTTTATATTAATAAATTTTTGTTATTAAAATATCAATTAAAATATGATGATAATAACAAAAGAATTTTATTCAGTGTTTATAAAATTTTTGGATTTAAATTATTATTAAAAATTTATAATAATAATATTTTTATTTCACTATAAGAATTTAAAAAAAAATCACGATAATTCTTTAGGAATATTTTATTTGTAACAATCATTAAACTCTAATTTAAATACAAGAGTTTTCAGTTTATGAATTTCTAAGTTTGTAAGATTTTTCAAAAATGAAATATCAAAAAAATAGAAAATATGAATATTAATTGCAAAAATTAAATGTTAAACGTTCATAAATAGTCATTTCAAATCACATACATAGTTATAAAACACAGTATGAGTGAGTTTGTAGCAAAAAATCTGTCAGAAGCTATGAAGTCAGAAAAATTAAAATGACTGCACAAGAAGCAGAAGTAACATGCACTCTCATCATCAATGTTTTATTGGCACAGTATATAAATAGCTTTCATTCCTGGATTATGTCTAAGGCAATAGTTTATCTGCATAAAAGCTCAACTACTTATCTGCAATTAATAATAAGGAATAAAAATTCTTTAACATTTGTATGGCAAATAATTTCATAATTATTATAATCAGATTAATTTTAAAAGTCATATTTTCATTTCTTTAGATAGATAAATCATTGTGTCATCATAAATTATTAATTTTGTTACCATTTACTTATTATTATTAATGCCAAATTTCATTATTGAGAACAGAATCCATTTTTAACATTATGTTTTTCTCACATTTATTTCTTAGTGATTTCTTCCTCAGTACTTCAAATGTCTTTTTGTTCTTTTATTTTTATCTTTCATGGATGGCATGTTCTTCAGAAGCTTGTTTAGACTAAGTTAATTTTAAGCTTCCTCCACATGAATAAGAGTTCACTTTTTAAATAACAAAAATTATATGTCACAGGAGAGCATCAGGATTTTAGAGATGATTAGGTGGGGCATGGCCAAAAAAAGATTGGAAATCACTGCTCTAAGGGCAATGTTAAAGATGTGCAGCTTTGAAATTTGAATTGTTACAAGTGCATTCATTTAGAAGTATTGGAAATTAAATAAAGCACTTGTAATGTGTGTCATCCAATTGAAAATGCAAATAGTATGAATGCCATCTTTTTTTTTAATCTGGCACACCCTTATTGGTCACTGCATCTTTTCTTTATCTCTTACACATTATGTTAATAAAAATTTTTAATGTTCATTGGCACTTATAATTACTCTAATCTTCAACAACAACATTTTTAAAAACTACTTGAAATACTGTGAATTATTTTAAAATCAAATTTAAGATATAATTTTATATTTTTGTTGAAAAGCAATTATGAAATGTCAATACAATATTTTAATTATCAATATTTCAGAATTATAGATGGTGGTTTACTTTTTAATCACATTAAAAATCTTCAAACTAGAAATTTTTAAAAAATTATTAATAGCTAGTGTGGTCATAAATTCCTGTACACAACTTTTGCCACGTAACATTTTTTATTTAAGAATAAGTTAATAATTCTTTGTGATATTAAAACAACATATATACAGGTTGATAATCAAAAATCCAGCAATCAATATTCTGGCTCCATCAGTTTTTCAGCATGAATGTCAAAGCACATTTTTAAATTTACCACGTTGGTGTGCCATTGTTTTCAGGAGGTGCCATTTATATTTTGACAGGTCTGTATTCTATATTCAGATGTTTGGTCATGCTTGCAACCAGGGTTGCCAGATTGGCTTTTTTGATACCAAATGACTTCTTTTTGGCTTTAGACATGGTTGGCATTAGAAATTTTTTTTAACATTTTGGCATTTTCTGGCTTTTTTTGCTTATTGGCATTATATAAAATCTCGTAACTTTTTCAGGGGTACAGTAATGAATTAAAATTCTGTAGAACTATTTCATTTAGTTGGATTAAAATTCTGAGGAACTATTTTATTTAATTGAATTAACATTCTGCAGAACTACAGCCTTTTATGTAGTTATTGAACAATAAAATTTCATTTTCTTTTCATTTAGTGTTTAATTTTATTTCTTTAAAGCACTGTACATGTAGTCCTTTTCTGTTAAAAAACTCCAGCAATCCTTAAGTCCTGAGGTTGCCAGATTTTTGATTATCAATCTGTATAAATTTAAAATATTAGATTGGTCACTCAAAGATGCTCCTCTTGCTGTGATGCAATTTGTAGTCTCTCTGGCCATTTGTCTATTGCTTCATGCAAACTCTCTAAAAGAAATTTCTCCTATTCCTGAAGAGCTTTCTTCAGATTGTCAACAATACTCTGGAGTCTTGCACTCAACTTTAGCTCCAACTTTGACCATATGTTGTAATCTAGTGGATTCAGATCTGAAAATGCAGTAGGCCATCTTCACTGGAGATGAAGTTGAGAATGTGCTGGATTAGTCATCTCTGGGTAACTTTGGACTTGTGTAATAGAGCAGAGCATTGATGAACCAATGTTCAGTGGTTTTACAATTGGTTCTAGAATTTCTTCCATGTATTTCTGTGATTACTTTCACTCCCTGCAATGCAAAGTGCAACTTGGCCTTTCCATACCAACTGATTCCACATCATATCATTACTCATGCTGGTTTCTGGGTCTGATACTTTTTCTAAACCTTTGAAGATCTCTTTTCTTGACTTAGTGTAAATGCAGTCATTTTGCTTATTAAACTTTTGCTCAACAGTAAAGATTTTCTCATCAGTGAAAATAATGTTTTTGGCATCATTACAGTGTATCACTTTAATGA
The DNA here is from genome assembly GCA_000484575.1 of Olivierus martensii. Taxonomy (NCBI): domain Eukaryota; kingdom Metazoa; phylum Arthropoda; class Arachnida; order Scorpiones; family Buthidae; genus Olivierus; species Olivierus martensii. Next base: position 46,786 of record AYEL01072797.1, read on the forward strand.
TGCCAGATTTCTCTTGACATGATTCTTTTTTTGCTGAACACAAAAAATGGCATATCCCTTGCTTTAAAGCTTTAAATTATAAAACAAACTGCTTAAACTCATTAAACAATACACTCGTTTATCATTGATTAAAGTTAATCAATGATAAACAATCTGAGGATATAACTAGTGCGTGGAATTACGCTATAAACAAGTTTTAGTTTATTTTTGTAAGTCAACCATACGTGTAGGTTAAAAAAACAAAATTTTATGATAGTTTATTTTACTCGTTAGGATAATTATTTAATATGCTTTTATTGTAGGATGACAAAGTTATACATTATTATGTGAATTTAACGTGTTGTGTCATTCGTTTCTTAGAGTCAAGCTTCTGTAACGGTCAGTAAGGTTTGAAGTGTGTTTGTTTATTTTTGTAAGTTGCGCTGAGGATGGCAGTTAGCCGAAAGTACTTCGCAAAATGAAATAAAACTTTTACTATGTCTACTGCTAAAAAGTGCTTGTGTGAGTGTATTGTTTAAAGCTTTAAGTTTAAGATCTTGTTTTAGGACCCTCCAAACTGTTGACCATGACATATTCATTTGTTGCAGCATGAATTTTGAATTTGTGTCCAAAGAGTATTAACGACCTTTGATATTCTTTTTATCCTCAGTCTATCAGATCTTTTCTGTCACATAGCACAGCCTGTCTCCATATACTTACTTACAATATCATATACCATTCCTTTTTCAATTCCTATGATTTTAGCAACTTAAAAATTTTGTATGGTCTCTGTCCTATTAACTGTAGCTACAAAATTGCATTCTGACAATTGCATTCTGTTCTTGCAATATTTTTGTTTTATTGAAAATTCTGGTAAAATCTTTTGTTTACAAGAAGGTAACATAGCAATAAAGGCATGAGCACATGCAGTCTGCATATTTTCCATTCTCATGGTATTTAGAGCTACTTCAATTTTGTGCAGGAATTTATGATCACACTAAGTAATGTAAGTTTGAAAAATAACACACATTGAAATAATGCAAGTTGAACAGAATATTTGATGCAATTTCACTTGAGTGATTCTTGTATCAATAAAAGAAAACTAAACTGCAAACCATTCACTGTAATCAGTTACATTGGTCAGTGATTATTCCAGCTTTGAAACACAATGTGTTAATAAATAATTTTTATTTAAGAAACTTGAGTAACTCAAGCATTCCTCAGTTTTTCTTAGTAACAGCTCATAAGCTTGAGTTTTTGAAAATTTAAATTTCAGCACTTCCAATATACAGTGGTGTCTTGGTTAATGATGGTAATCCTGGAATGGATTACCATCATTAACCAAGGTACCACTGTATATTGGAATCAATATCCATCATTATCAAAATCGTCATTATCCAAGGTGCAATTCCTCATAAGATTTAATTGAAAACTGATTAATTTGTTCTGGCTCCTCCCCACAACCATAGTAAATATTAAAAGAGATAAAACTCATTTAAAATGTCCTAAAATATGGAAAATATCACTTATTTATTATATTTTCTACAAAAAAATTCTTATTTAAAATGTTCTAAAAATATGGAATATATCATTTATTTATTATATTATTTTTAATGTCCTAAAAATATGGAAAATATCATTTATTTATTATATTGTTCCGTCTCCTTCCCACAACCATAGTAAATATTAAAAATGCAGATAAAACTCATAACAACCATAGTAAATATTAAAAATGCAGATAAAACTCATTTAAAATGTCCTTAAAATATATGGAAAATATCATTTATTTATTATATTTGCTACAAAAAAATTCAAATATTAAAAATGCAGATAAAACTCATTTAAAATGTCCTAAAAATATGAAAAATATCATTTATTTATTATATTTGCTACAAAAAAAATAACATTAATAAAATGAATTGTTCATGAAAACAGTTTCTAATTATCAATCTTCATCAGAAGGACAATTTTGCTCACTTCAGAGTTTTTTGACAAACAAACCCATAAATACTGATTAGCAGCTTATAGATTCAACGATTATTATACAGATAAAATTTCATTTTGCCTTTTGATGGTGAACGAACAGTGACACACACTTGCTGATTTATTGTCTATATGAACTGTAGAATATCAGACAGATGTTTTTTTTCTTCTAATGGAATCTGAAAATGTGACTTCACACCACTTGCAAGTGTCAAGTAATATATAACACAAACAAACAATAGAGCAACGTCACACCACTCGCAGGTATCAAGTAATATATAACACAAACAAACAATAGAATCAAACTTTGTCCACAGACTTTAAAATAATAATCATCTAGAAATCATCTTTAGGAAACTAAAAACTAGTGAACTGTTGCATGTCTATTTTTATTTAATTAAATAATTTGTTTTTCATTACTATATGTTAACTATCATTTACTTAAATATATTTTTATATGATTATAATTTTATTAATTTTTAAATGATATTGAATATTTTTATATGGTTATAATTTTATTAATTTTAATAATGATATTGTTGGATTTGAATTGATCGCGATAAAAAAAATAACGATTAACAACTGAGCTAACAAATCATGTGATGCGATATAAAAAAATAATGATTAACTGAACTAATGAATCATGTGATGCGATGACAAGCTGTTTTACAGAGCTCTATTTTGTTGGAAGTTCACATAATCAGGAGTCATTAACCAAAGCCTGCGTCGTTAACCAAGACATTTTTTTCTTACAGCCACTTGTCATCCGAGGCTGTTATTAACCAAGGCACCACTGTATATCAAATGGAAATAGACATTTTTATAGAGGTTAAATAAAAGATTTTTTGATGTTAAAGATAGCTTATTGATATTTGACTTGAATTAAATGAATTTTTGAAATATAGTAATCAAATTAATTATTAATTTTTAAAATAACATTATTATAATTTATATACAAAAATTTGCTCAAAAGTTTTACAAGATTATGTAAATATTTTGTCAAAATATCAAATCAAAGAATATAACTACTCTTCAGAAATATTTGATATGAATTTAGTGACAAGATATAATGCAATTATTTATCAATGAGTTGTTAATTTCACATCTTGAAAGTTCTTATTGCTATTTATGAAAACTGAAGGAAAATATACAAAATGCTAGTTAAATTTTGTAGACTATAATTTTTTGAAACTGTATAATTTGAATTTGAATCAAAAAATGTTTTATTAGATACACACAAGCTTCTGTAATTTTAAATACTATTTATACAGTAATATCCCATTTAATGTGGGGAATACATTTCAAAAAACCAAATGCTAAATAAAACAGTGTTAAGCGAGGTCACTTAACATGTAAATAATGGGGATAGGTGAAACAGATCAGTGAATAAAAAATATACCACCATTTTTTTTATTTTATTTTATAACATGTATTATTAATATATGTTACAAAAACTACATTAATTATAATGTAAAAACATAAAAATGTCTATATTAACGTATATGTAATACATTAATTATAGACATTTTTTATTGCTAATATTGATCTGTCTTCATAACTCGTTCATGAAAAAATTCTTAAAGTTAGAAAATAAAAAGTTTTAATAACAAAAGGCTGTAATCAGCTTCCAGCAAACTATACACATCAAAAAAATATCAATGAAGAAGTTCTAACTTCAAGGAACTATAATTCGAAGTGGCAGAGTAAGCCACTTTGACCATATAGAACTATAGTTCAAAGTGGTAGCATTCAGATTAAAACTAAAATGGGATAATTGATAACCAATCATAAACATGAACTGTGACTGCAGCAGACTTTTGTATGCAGTGCACTTCATTGCACTGATATTAAATGCATTGTGAGATGGCATAGGAATATCAAAGCAACAAATTTGTGCAATTTCAGATTTATGTGAATGTAAGTTTGAAAAACTGTCCCAAACTGAATCAATCAAAAATAGAATTTGAAAAAGCCACGTTATATCAAAACAGCGTTAAATGAAGCAGCATTAAGTGGGGTCTTATTGTAGTTTGTATATGCTATATAATAATAATATGACTGTATTATACCATTTAAAAATAAATAAATGTAATACTTATGGATATTTTAAGTTGATAATTACTCATTATACTAGTATAATATAACATATATAATCTAGTCAATTGCTTGATGACAACTTTTGAAAATTACCCATTTCCAAAATCTTGGAAAATTTTGAGCAATTATGTAATTCAATAATTCAAAATTAATACCAAAACACTTCAATTTTTTATTATATCCAACCATTTCTCCATCCAAAATACAATTTTTCATATTACTGTTAAAAGCTTCAGCTATAAATGGTGTAAATGATCCTTCAAATGGTGTACCTCCATAATGATTAGTAAAATCAATGCAACTGAAAATAAAAGATATATTATATATTCATCATATATTTTAAAATTTATTTTGTACACATATACATTTATAGTATTATTTCAACTAACTAAAAATAAAAATAACAATGACTTGAAATAAAGCACTTTCAGCCAAAAAACAAAAAATAAATGCAAATAAAATGTAAAAAAAAAAAAAAACATGATGTGTGTGTTAAACCACTTCCAGACAGTGGAGTCGGATTCTGGTTCTTATGTACTGACAATAACTTTTGATTTTGCACAATACTGAATTTGACTAAGTTTATTTTGAATCTAATGACTGATGATTATCTTTGAACAAATCAGAAACATTCAAAACGTTTATAGCACTTTGAGCAGGAATACTATTATATTTATACCAATACCATTATAAGTATACACACACAAAAAAAACATTTATTCAGTTTATTCAGAGTGCTTTTGGCTTATTACAGCCCTCATCAGCAGCACATTCCATTATAGATCGTTAAAATTGAACATAGAACGAACGAATATGTTTCAAAATTAATATGTATTATAATCATTACTATAGTAACACAAACCTTTTAAAAAGTTTTGTGGGGTCGGAAAATCCCCCCTTTCCCTTTTGTCGTGAATTCGAATCGATATCAAATGACGCAATTGATATAAATTCTAATGACGCCGGCATAAAAATTACTTTTAGGAAAAATTTAATAATACGATTTGTTCCGTTATTCATACAAAAACAAGAAAATATTTTATTAAGTGAATATTCGTTGAAAAATTTGATCTTTCCTTTTCAATTTTTTCCAATAAGGAACAAATGATTCTGGTGAAGCAATTTTGTTCTTTCAATGCAACTTCTCATCCCATCAGTATATTAACTTTCAAGAATTTCATCAACTAGTCCAATGTGTTCAATTTGCTACATGACAATCCCACTTTCATCCCTTCTATTCTGCTTTCAATGGTTTATATTATAGCGTACATTGGCAATTTTTCACTTACAACTCCTAATCTTCAATCCTGACTGTACAATAATCAATCTCCATTCGCGAATTGAAGAGAGAATTTGGTCATCAGGTAACAACCGATAGCTATTAATTCAGTTCAATGAAAGTTGTGCTAACTATCTCTCTCCAACTGCTTGATATCGGATGACACTTAGATTGAAATAGTACTTCTTACTCTGTTCCAATTTTTATTATCGTCATTATTAGTTTTATTTTATTTTTTTATTTTTATTGATTTTTGCTTCTCGGATGTATATTGTTTTATTATCAATTTGTATTATGCGATTTTGAAATGAAACTCTTTAGGAAAATGGCAGTATAAATTTACATTTGAAAAATTGATCTGTCAAACTTGGTGATAATTCTTAAATTTATACGTTAAAACGTATCGAAAAATGTAAGAATTTAATTCGAAAAAGTGAAGAGATGGATTGTATATCGATTTTTAACAATTAGTTTATGTTTAAAGAAAGAATTCTTTTCTCATACACTTCGCAGTTAATGAAGAACATCTTATCTATTCATTCTCGTATGACTTTTGTTTTGTTTTTTTCTAGAATATTTTTCTTTTTAAAATGATTTATATCATTTATTTCACAATAAATAATATATCTAGGAAGGCAATTTGAATATTTTAAAGTATTGAAAACATATTCTGAAAATTCATATAAATAAATCAAGTCTGATTTTATATATATATGTAAATAAATTTAAACAAAAATAAATAATTTTTAAATTATTAAGTTCAGTTTTAATAAGTAATTATTAATAAATTATTAAAAACATCTACTGTAGGTTTATTATTATACTGTTGGAAGTAAAATTATAAAAATTTATCAAGTTATATACTAAATTAATGAGAAAATTTTAATTAAACTATTTACTAATTATTTCAAGATATCGGATAACATAATTGTAACAACATCTTGAAGGATAATTTAATAATTATTTTAGAGTATCACATGACAACACAGTATGGACACTGTTGTTCTATATGATAAATAAAAGGTCATAATAACATTTAATTAGTAGTACAATTAATAGAGTGGATCGGGGGAAGATGCTTATTTTTCTCTAATTCTTTAATATTTAAACAGATGGCATAAAATATGGTTTATTACAACCTCCTATAAGCCCGCCAAAAATATAGATGATGGAGTTTATTATAATCTCTTATAAGTCCACCAAAAATATAGAAGGTGGCTATTATCAGATTATCAATTACTCGCTAAAAATATAGATGATGGATATTATCAGATTATCAATTACTCGCATTAGAGTAGCTATTATCAGGTTATCAAATACTCGCATTAGAAATCGAAAAGTTTCCAATGAGTATGAAATTTCCATCAAAAATTATAGTGTCCACTTTTTGAGTATTATTATTAATTAATATCATAAAAGTAAAAATTAATATATGTAGTGTGTAGTAATACTTTAAAGAATGCTTTGCTTTAGATGGATGATTACAATTCTATACTAGTTATTTATTCATTGAAATAATATTTATATATATTATTAAATTTTCAAATTCCAACATAATGTTGGATAAAATAATTAAGAGCATATTTGAGTCCAAATAATCTCAAGATTCGTTTCTTCTTATCAGATAATATTTGTAAATTAATCCTTTCAAAAATGGCTCCACTTAAAGAATCTATTTTATTGTTTCAAAACATATAAACAAATAATTAATATATTTACCAATTATTTAGATATCTTTCATATTTTATTCCATAAAAATATTATTCTACAGAATTAATTCAAAAACAATTTTGAAGTTAACGTAATTAAAAGATTAAATACACGAAATGTAATTCATAGCTTAATAGCATTGCTTATTTCTGTTATTTAACAAGATACTTATCATTCTTCATAAAATTCTAAGATTTTAAATGAAAATTTTTAAATTTTGATAATTAGGCTGTTTTGAATGTGATAGATTTCTATGGAAATGTTTTATGTCTAAAGAAATTTTTAATAATTATTATTTAATTTTTCTTTCTTTTTTTGGCAAGAATTTAATAATTAATTAAATTAGAAAATTTAAAATGTGTTAATTAATATAAAAATCACTTTAATAAATTTTCTTTAGAAATTTTTAACTAAATTAAAATTATTTTGTAACGAATTATGAAATATTGAGAAGTTATATTTTAAAATACAAATTTGAATATTTTTTCTTTTAAATTAATGAGCGTTTTTTAATATTATGAAATAGAATATTAATTTCGCAAAAAATAAACATCACCTAAGGTTATTTATATTCACAAAGATGCTGTTAAAATTAGAAATATTTTTCATTTCTGATAGATGAGAGCTATTACGAAAAATATCTAGTGTAGTTAGATTTCACTACAGTCCTCTCTCGAAAGCTACATCGAATAAAAAACATAGTTATAAATTTATGGTGTTATTAAAATGATTTCATAAAAAATATTCTCTTTTAAATAATATTTATAAGTTTTTGCATAAATTAAAAACAATAAATTGTCAGTGATATATTTTTATTTTTGAATAAGTAAACGTAAGAAATAAATAACTTCTAAATAAAATTATCTATTCTTTCAAAATTTAAATATATAAATTTAAAGTTTAAATAGAAAAGTAAATAAATAAAGATGACAATTTATAATCTGTAGTGAAAGATATTAAAAGAAAAAAATTTAATAAAGTTTACTTGCCCGTGACATGTTATTAAAAATGCATATGAAAAACGCGTATTTGAAACAATTCTTACTTGATTTATTTTAAACAAAAATTTTCTTTATGTATCCACTTTTTTCCGTCTGTCTGTAAGTCTGTTTGTTGCGTTCCAGATATATGTGTACTCATTTTTAATGATGGTTTCTCTGTGAATCCGTTATAAGATGGCGATGGTTATAAATTTTAAAATGTTGATATCTTTAAAATCTTTTTCCTTTTTGCATATGAATGATATTGTTGCTTGAATTTTTTTAAATATAGGTAATATTTAAATGCATTTTATTTGCACTGAAATAACACATACGGTATATCATTTTTTAATCTTATTTTTTAGTTAGATTTCATGTAGTTAATAACTATGCATATTTTTCTATGTCTAATGAAAGCATGACATCAGATTGATATAGCACAAATTCGATCTGTTGTTGTTGTTTTACATTATGCACTGAAAAGTAAAGAGATTCGTATTTTGTGCATAAAAATCCCCTCATCGTTAAGAATATTTAATGATGATTTTATCTAACATTAAAGGATCTATAAATACTTTATAATTTTCTAGAATAATGAAAGGAATGGATCATCAAAGCAACAAAGAAATCAAATTATATTTGATTACGTGTTATCTGCTTCAATGAATTTCTTTTGTAGTATGAAAACAATTTAAAGTCTATTATTCTATCTTTTATTGCCCGTTTCTTTCAGTCAATATTATTGTGTAACATCGTAATGATTTTTTTTAAATCCATGATTACGGCAAATAATTAAAATTACAGAACATATACTGTAATGAATCTGTTTTGAATTTTATAATTTTGTTAAATAGTATACAATATTATTTTTTTATTGCTTTTAAGGAAAAATGAATTCTATTATTTGAAACTAAACAATATTATTCTGATATAACAACTATCAAGTATAGGTAATATAATAAGTTATCTCTGATTTGCAATATTTTGATTTTTTATAATTAACTGATTTTTTTGTGACAGTTTTATTTTTTTAATTAATTAATAAATTAATAAATGAATCGAATTTCTGGTGAATTATCTGTAAATTCTAACGGAAAGTACTTTTTAAAATATTTTAGTTTGATGCTATGCATTATTTATGGCACATTATTAAATATTATAAAGTTTAATCTATTTGAACTGAAAAAAAATATTCGAATATTCTACCATAAAGAAAAATATTCAGAATAATTTTATAATGAATTTTTAAAATAACAATTTAAAATTAAATTTTTTACTAGCAAAGAGTAATGAAAAACAAATGTCTTCAATTAATTTTATTTTTATATTTTAACAAAGACAAAATATAATTTATAATGAAACATAACATATAAATATTCAAATTATATCAATTTTTAGACAGCTATTGAAAATTTTTCTTAGAATTTTGAAAATTTAAGTTTATTTAATTTTTTACCCTTTTTTTAGGAATATAATACATCGGTAATGATAAACTGTGATCAGTGAGAAATTTCAACAACAGTTTTTCGACTTTGTTCTTATATCTGTCGTTTAAAATTCTATGTAAAGACTGTTTCTCTTCCTCTGTGATATAATCTCTTTTTTCTAACATCTGATTAATTTCTTCCATAAAACTCTGTTTGTGTGGACTGTCAAATGTGTGCAATAGTTTCCTGATATCATCTCTGAATCGAAGAAACGAACTGTGATACAAAGCACAGATCCAGGGTTGTCGAAAATAAACAAAAAAATCTTCAATATTCCCCTCTTTATATCTTGAAAGTACATTATTTAATATGCTTTGGTGTAACCCATGTAAACGAATTAAATTTATTATGTCTAAATTCTGTCTTGACATGCAAATAATGGTTTCTACAGTGTTGTATCTATTCAGTTCTATTCTAAAATAATCTTTATCTTCGGTTAAGCATCCTGTTTCCATTATGTAATGGGTTTCATCATTACTTTCGAAATATGGAGATTCGGGCTTTCTAATATGCAAATAATGCCATCCGCATGGTAATTCGGCATAAACAATAATTGGCATCTTGAAATCTGGCCAATAATCTAATTCTTCTTTCTTATTTATTTCTTTATCTGGAGCTACGGTTTGAATGATAATTTTGCCCAATTTTTGTCCCAATTCTTTCGAGTTATAATTATTTTTATTCCAATTTTTAATGGAGTAACATTTTCTCGGTTTAGTTATTGTACCTCCTGCAAAAATACAAGGATCGCTTGTTTGAAATTTTGCATTGATAACCAATGCTCCGTCGAAAGTCAGTCCCGAATCTGAAATAGTTTTGAATGTCGGTAAATCAATAGCACTTTTAGCATTTGCCACAAACATATTACATTTAATATGATGTCTATTATTTTCCACATCTTTAAACTTTACGTGAGTTATGACATTCTTCTGTTCGTTAATTTTCCAACGTCTCAGTATCCAATCTTCAGAAATATGAACATGATTTTTAAGTAAATGACGATTTATTGTTTCTTTTATATTTTCGTTTTCAATGATGTACTTCATTTGTTTGTTTCCAGTTTTTGCTTTCGGTTTTACTAAGTGTATTTTCGATCCCGAAATACCCAAAGTTAAAAGACTGGCTATACAGCAATAGGTATCTATTGTGTTACCATATACAATAATTTTATCTTTACTGTCTTCTAGAATATTTTTTACATAATAAACAAAATTAGCTGCATCAAATTCGTCGTTAATTATAAACATATTACTTGGCAATTTGTCTGTTTTCAATGTTTTGATATGTTTCTCCATGAATGCAAAATCTGTTGATTGTGTCGGTTTAATATATTGTATTCCGCAACATAATATTAATAAGTCGTAGGCATATTTTCCATAAGATTCGATCAATATGAGCTTTTCTTTGCGATCAATGCCGGTAACGGTTCCATAAACAACACTTGTCCACGAATGAAATCCTAGTTTATCTGACATAACTTGTGGATAATTCATAGTTTGTGAGAGTACCATCGTTTGATGAGAATCAGAAGCAATGCTTCCAGGAAGTCCATGAGGTGATATTATTGTCAAATTGTTAAATGCCATTTCAGTATTAAATATTAATGTTTCTAATACTCCTAGAGCAACTTCTGAAGCTCCTACAATAACTATTCTGTGATTGATATTTTTCTTAAATTTCATAGACAATTTTCTGCTAAAGTGATACAATGCAAAAGGCATTTCTTCTACTTCAGTTACTTCTTCAGGAGAGTTGTTATTCTCTATTGGTTTTACAGGCAAGAATTCATTTAATAATGGCATGAATGGATCATTTTTAAGCATTCTGATGGTCGAATGGATTGGATAAATAGCGTAATGTAGAGTCATTTTCTTTGTAATGCGTAAAGTTTCCTTCAGAAAAAGTCGTGCAAAACAATTAAATGTCGGAATTAACAAACAACTAATAACAATTCCGTAATCCTTGTTTCTGTGATATTCAAAATTAATTAAATTTTCCAGAAAATAATGCATGTTTATGACATCTAATTCATCTTTATTTCTTAATATAATTACTCCAACAATTTGATTAATATTCAAAGCAACTAGAGCATGCAATCTTCTTCTTCTCTCATCACATCCCGCTTCAAAATATTGATTTACATCATTCATTATATTCTTATTTCCATTTAAAGTATCAATAAATGAGATTATGTGTGATAAATCAGTGGGCATAGCATATCGTACGCGAAAGTGGCTATAAAGGCTTCCTTTATGGCATATATATAAGGTATGAGGAAACAACGAATTCGGTTTCGGTGCTAGCCTCACAAAATATTTTAAAAGTGGAATTTCATCCATAACGTGAGGTACAGTAATAATACAATATTCTAGATTTTCAAATTTTTCAAATGCAATATAAAGAAATTCCACCGATCTCTTTTTGTATTCGTCTTCTATGCAATAAAAATGGATACAAAAAACATTTATCTTCTTTGAATATAAAATAAATTTTGTTGATAGATTAACGGAAGGCAATCTTGGCTTTAAATGTTCAGATATTTGGAATTCTTCACTTTCTTCCTTCTTGAAATCTGACTTTTTATTAAGTAATATAGTTTTTATTTCTGACTTTTCTTTCGAGAGATTTTTTTCAGAAATTTTCTCTGATTCGGAAGATTCTGGATTTCTTTTCTCTTTCAACGAAAAATTCACTGATAGCTTTGATTCTTTCTTAAGCACGGCATCAGTTGGATTTGATGTTTTATTTTCTTCATCAAAATGAACATTTGCATTATCTATTTCTTCATTCACAGATTCTTTATTTTCTGGTGATCCAAATTCATAAGTTCTTATCTCTAATTCTTCAGTTTCATCAGTATCTTCAGATATTTTTTTTAGAAATCCGTGATATGGTACCAAATCGAAATGTTTATTTAATAGTTTAACATCTACATCAGCTGAAATAATCATAAGGCCAACAGCAAATTCATTAACTTCTCCGACTAGAATACGAGTTTTTTCATCAACCATCTTAAGCATTTCTACGAAATAAAATTCTCCGTAATTTTCAGCAATTAATGGATCGCTTCTATTTAGCAATGGAAGCAAATCATCATTATCGTCAATTCTTCCGTCTCTAACATGCATTAAAACTTCAAAATTTTGTCTGAAAGCAACATAAAGCATTTTATCATCATTTATCTCGACTAATGGCTTGAAAATTGCTTCTAATCCTTCGTGTTTAAAAGTCTTTGGTAAGTAAAGAAAGCAGTAATTTACTTGATGTTCATTTTCAAATAAATATTTTAATATTCTTTTCATATATTCCACAAAAACAACGGAATGCACAAATATATAATAATATAAGAAAATAGAATGAATAAATTTAAAGCTATAGTTTCTAACCTGATCATTTAACCATTGTATCCAAGATGTTTCATCTATATCTTTAGGATAAGTTTCTGGAAAATCCATGAATGTTGCTTGGCCGTAAATCTCATTGTTTACACCAATAAGAGTATACATCAAATTTGCCATTTCCATGAAATAATAGAAATTCGGTTTGACGAAAGTGGAAAAATCCGAATGTTCCATCATGGCATTCAAGTATGGAATATCATCTTCTACAGTTCTCCTAACTTTGAAGTTCAACCATTTATTCTTAGTATCCACATCATAAAATTTTCCTGTTAATTGTTGCAAGAATTTTGTGGGTTCGCTTTTTCTTAACCACATTTTTGGTATCAATTAATGTTCAATATATTTCCGTTATTTAATTCTATTTATTAATGGCAGACTATTAAAATAATTTAATTTTGATTCGAACTGGTAAAGAATTATTTAAAATTTTTAAATATCAATATATTCTGTTTTTGATTCGAATTAAAATTCTTGGCATTCGTTCAGAATTCTCAAAATTTTGAGAATTCTTGAAGTAAGAAATATACATATAGCAAAACTCACTTGGTATTCAAACGAAAATCATTTACATCTAACACGATTTCGGCATGAAAATCCCTAAAACATGTGATATATAGATAAATATAGCGATTGCATCTCTATCAGAATTCAATGTTTGTATTCATATGAAAATGCAATGCAATTTATCATATTTTAATACAGGTGTGACAAACTGGCGGCTCTCAAAGTGATTTTTTTGTGGCCCGCGACGCTCTCAACTAAAATGAACACGAGAACAATATGTTATGAAGATAGTAGAAAGTAACTGTCATATCAAGGCTATGTCATGTACTGTGATCAATTATGATACGCTATTTCGTTTTAACGAAAGGCAATTTCACGAGTTTCTTTATTTCGATTGGCGTTGTCAGACGTATACATACAGACGACAGTGATATTTGAGTCGGTGACACAAATTTGGTGCTGTCCTGCAAGGCTTACATCGTTTTGTGGGAAACTTTCTCGCCAAAAATAAAAAAAACCATTAATGGAAACCCAGATTTTTTATGATAGCCAAATACAATAAACATAATCAAAACAATCCATCTTTATAAGGGTATAAAAACATGCTTGTTAAAGATTTATTTGCTGTGTTATAACCTATTTAAAAAATGTAAGTAGTTATGGACATTTAAATTTATAAAAATTTAAATTAAAAAAAAATTCTTGATTTCTTGATTTTTTTAAAAAAGTTTCTTTCAACGCTAGTGATCGATATCAAAAAATTTAATTTTAAGAAAAATTGTGTAATTTAAAAGCAATTATATATATTGTACTAAATTCATTTAATTACACAATTTTTTAAAATTATCTCATTCATATAACTGCAACCCTTCTCGAAATTTAATTTTAAGAAATGTTAATGCGATGTGGTCCTCGGTAATCTTGCAAGTTCATAAAATGGCCCTTGAATTAAAATGAGTTTGACACGCCTATTTTAATACATTAATTATTCATTTGTTACTGCTTCTAAATACAGTATGTCATTTATATTCATATATATCATATTTGTATAAACTTATAATTAATTATTTAAAATTTTGAAATATGTAAATGGTTTTAACGTTTAAAATAAGTTAAGAAGTTTAGAAACGTTTCAAATGCAAAATTAATTTATTCAAATGTCAAATATTATTATTTTGTAATAAATTACGATTTCTGAGAAGAAAAGAAAAACTATAATCAAGAATAAGATGAGCCAGAGAAATGCAAAATAAGAAAAAATAAATTTTATCATAAAAAGATCGTTTCTTTTTAATATAAACGTAAATTAGCATCAGCCCTGTTAACTTTATATATATATAATAATCTGATACAAAATATAGCACAGTTAAATAATCTTTAATATATTCCATGAAATATTAAAAAAAAATTTAATTTTCGGTTGAACTGCTCTACCGATTTCTATAAATAGGGTAACTTTAGAAAGATCTAAGTTTTGGATGTCTGCAACAGTCCAAATTATTTGTTGTTATTAATAATTTAAAAATTAAAGAATTAAATTACTATTTTATATATTAATTATATAATTTTTAAACTTTAAAATAATTTAATATTAAAATAGTCTAACACAAAAAAATTTAAATCTATTAAAATCTAACTTTATTGAATTATAATTATTTTTTTAATTTTCCTGGTATTTGTAAAGATACACTCATAGAATGATTTAACTGCTACATACTATTCATCTTTCATAATAATTTTTTGTTATTTCTCGAATAGCATATTCTACCGTATTATAAATATTGATAAATTTTTTTATAATACGATAGAATAAACTAATTGTATCCCAGATCATTTTTATCTTATTTAATAGAGCCTAGATCTTAACGATTTTACTTTCTTATCTAAAGAAAAGAGAATCAGTAAAATGAAAATATTCTGTTTTATTGATATATTAATGATTTATTCAATTTTGTTTAAATTGTTGGAATTTGTTTTGATAATTTATAAATATCAAATCAATATAATTATATTATTAATAGTCAAACGTGGCTGGCTGGCTAGATGTCTCTTTTTCGGTTGAACTGCTGTACCGATTTCTATAAATAGGGTAACTTTAGATAGATCTAATTTTTGGATGTCTGCAACAGCCCAAATTATTTGTTGTTATTAATGACAGTCCAAATTATTTGTTGTTATTAATAATTTAAAAATTAAAGAATAGCAGTGAAACTGTAATTCTACTAAAAAACAAATTCGCAGACGGTGCTGTAATGTAATAATGGATGCCATTTTTCGATTACCGCTTGGATTCCCTACACGAATTCGGAGGTATTTTTGTTGTTATATACGGTATTATTAGATTAAATCACATGATTATATTTCCGCTCTAGTATTATATTAGATTAAATCACATGATTATATTTCCGCTCATTTATATGAGCGGGTAATTTCTAGAAAATATAATTTATCGTATAAAACGAAACGATATGCATCTTATGTTCTTCATGTCTGCTTTATGTTTTTATACCTATAAAAATTTAGATTTATTGTAATAAGTTTTGTCCCTATTAAGTCTTTATTGAACTAATCAAATTATATATGTCCTCCTATAAATCTAAAAATTTAATTATTATTAAATCAACTGCTTTGTTGACGCTTTTAGGTGGTTTCACCGCACATCTCGCCTTTACGAATGGCATGGCGTTACTGTTGCCAGATCTGGTTATTTTTAATGTTTTAATGACGAATTATATAATTTAAAATTGCTAATATAGTGATTTAGTGACTTTATAATTGTCTTTATTGAAAAAAATAAAAAATTATTTTTGATATAATAATTTTCTTACTATTGCTCCAGTACTTCATGATTTTCCGTAATCTGAAATTAGCAACATTAACTATAAGTGTAAATCATTTCATTTCACTTTTTGGCTTAATTGATTACATAAAATAAAAAAGTTTATCCAAAAAAATTTCAGTTACATGTTATAGGTATTTATATATTGTTCTAATGTACCCAAATGCATATTTATAATTTAGGTTTAAAAAAATGTTGTTCTAATGTTCTAATGTTCTGTTATGTAAACCGTTCTGTTATCGCGTTTTATGAAAAATGTATATTCTATTTTATAATGTTCTTTTAAATATGGTGTATAGTTAAATGAATGGTACTGAAGAGGGATCATGAAAGGATCCGAAAACGTTATACCATAATAAATAACTTTATACTTGCTAGTAGAGCTGTATGTCTTGTAATAAAATAAAGTTCAACAAGTGTTCTTCGGTCCATTATAGAGCTATTATTATTATTAGCGTTATCTTTTAATATAATTTTAATTTTTTTTTTTTTTCATTTTATATAGTCCCGCATTTATCATTTTCCCGTATCCAAAGTTTTTTCAAGAGTTCCAATGAAAATATTGAATCGAGGTTACACTATATATAACAGTATAATATAGTATATACTGTATAATAATAAAAAAAAATCAAAAATACTTTTTTGATATGCACTACTTAATGTTATCAGTCGGTTATTGCTATCAAAGTCGATCGGTCCCAAAGTGATTCTAATAAGCGACTTCTACTGTACTACCTTCCAATTAGAGGTTATGAAATGGCAGCATAATTCTAAAGCTTATCACCAGGCCAGATTTACCTATTGGCTGACTAGGCCACGTCATAGGGCCCCATAACTATCAATCAGTTTTCAACTTTTATAAACTTTTAATAAGAAAAACTGGGTTTTTATTAAAGTGCTAGATAGAAAGTAAAATTTTAAAGGTTCCTTATAAGTTATAAGGAGCCTTTAAAATTAGACGTAACTGATTTGAATTTTTAGGAACCCCAAAGCCTTGCTCGTCCTAGGGCCCCCAAAAATGCAAATCTGGCTCTGCTTATCACAGACTATTTATAATATCATTGGGTTGGACAACAGATCTTTAAGAATGAGGATTTATGGATTGGGCCCAAATCTCTCTTTAAAATATGAGGAGATTGAGACTAGGAATTGAATGCAGATCCTATAAGTTATAAATAACATTTTTACCATATCAGCTTGACTATTTATTAATGACCTTTAAGAAACATAGGATCTGCATTCAATTCCTAAAGTTATAAATAACATTTTTACCATATCAGCTTGACTATTTATTAATGACCTTTAAGAAACTCCTTATTTTAGGTTGTGTTATGACAATTAACATAAATTATTGATGTAATTTTGCTGTCATTTATGTAATTATATGGAATTTTAGCATATTTAAGTGAAAATCAAATGACATATTTAAGCTTAGAAAAAAACAATAATTTTTCATTTAAATCAATAGTAACTTAGACTCTGATTTACATGAGTTTTTTAACATTTTTCAGAAACACTTCTGTCTCATAAACTAAGGTTAAAACATAAAACTTCTACCACACAATAATTTTTCATTTAAATCAATAGTAACTTAAAAAACTCATGTAAATCAGAGTCTAACATTTTTCAGAAACACTTCTGTCTCATAAACTAAGGTTAAAACATAAAACTTCTACCAATTTTAAACTTACCTTTCAGGAAGATATTTATATAAATGAGCCAAACAAAATGCCATTTGCCAATCTCCTAACTGTAAAATGAACCAAATTGCTTCATTCCATAAGCCTATTATCAAGAATAATTCCAATGTAGCATCCGGTGTCAAAATATTGAACAGATTTTGATGTGAGATCTGATTTGTTATATCACTTTGATTGATGACATGGTATATATGTCCTATCAAATAAATAAATATTTCTATAATAAATAATAATACACAAAATGCATTATTGTTATAAAATATTAAAAATCTGCTAAATATATAAAAATCTATAAATAATTATGATTATATGAATTTTATAAAATTTAAAAACATTAATTATTAATGACTTTCAATTACTATAATTAAATAAGAATGCATTTTTTATTGAATCTTAAATCATAAAGTAAAGATGTTTTTATATTCACAACTTTTCAAAAAAGCATGCAATTAATATTTGACTTAACTAAAAATTATCAACATTATCATGTGAGTAACAAATTTTAAAAAATTTATTTATCTGATATTGATATTTATTAAATTCACAAAGAATATTGTCACAATTAAAATCTGGCTATTAAAATATCTCATATTACTCAGAACTTCAATCATATGACTGATATTGAGTGAATATTTCCAAGTTATTCAAATTTCTGTTATCTGAATATTCAATTTATTTTATTGAACTATCCAGATATTCAGAATAACTGAATCTCTAATGCAAATATAGAAATTAAATGATCAATAACATGAAAATATTTAAATTTTTTGTTTTTGGTATTTTGAACTGATTATAATGATATATACATGGAATTTGACATATTAAAGATTATTTAGAAACAAATGTATTAATGCTTCTGAAATATTGAATAATCAATTGGTAAATTAGAGAAAAATTTAAACAAGACATTTTTAACTCATAAAAATTAGAGTACAACATTAAATACACTGAATATTTATTTTCAATGAATAGTTGGTCTCTCTTTAGGCCCATGCCTTTACATGGCAAGGGGCTCTAGTGATCATTCTGGGCTGTTGATAATTCAACTTTGCCACAATAACCAGAAGTTAGGAACCTGATGAAGTGGTGCCTGAGGTTATCTGGGAGCATCAACAGGTCATTTACACTTTAATATCATTGGTTGATCACCAACATAGTGAAATTATAATATATAAAAATAAAAAAGCAATTAATGACATGTTAAAAAAGGAGAAATTATGTTAACAGAGATTTTATTGATTTTTATTTATTGATTTTTGTATTTGTTACAAGACTTCTTCAATAGCTTTAACAAAAGTGCAACTGAAACAAAAGTGCAACTCTTTTTCTTAAAGCAATTGAAGATATTGCTTTAAGAAAAACTGCTGTTGCTCTTGAAATTCTCCTTTCTTCTAGGATTTTAAGATCAGCAATAGGAGCTATCCTAATATAAGAAAGCTTTTTAATTGAATCTAATACTGCCAAACTAATCCCTTGATATATTTTAATGGATATTTTAATAATTTGAAAGAATTTAAACTAATTTTAATATATAATTTAAATTAAACCCTTTAATATATCAAGGATTAATTTGGCAGTATTAGGTTCAATTGAAGTAATTCCCTTGAAGTTTGGCTAAAAAGAAAGCTTTTTAATAAAACTAAAAGAAAAAGATAAATATGAACATATACAAGAATACTCTATCTGTTATGATAAGGTCATTAGGAAAGTTGAAAGATATTTCTGGAGATGTGTCAAGAGACTGAAGAAATATCTAATATATCTACACCAAGGACAGTTGTTATAAAACAAATATCATAATGCAGTTTGATAAGTAATTGCTAGGACAAATTAAAGAAATTCTTTCAAATCTATTTTCTATGTTCTACTTTGAAAAGTCATCTAATATACAGGGACAACAGATGTTAATGAGCATATTTATCATGACATGAAGGGAACAAAGGCCAAGAGGGAAAAATATCAGATGGACTGAAAATAATCTAGAATAACTGGGTCAGTTGGTATTTTACCTATGTTTTACAACAAAATATTGACTTTCTGTCTCTCCTCTTTCTATGAATATAACTCAAAGCTGAACAAATAATCATATAATTTATACTGAAGTCTTGATGTAATTGTTATATTAAGGCAAAAGAATATCATTCAATTAGTTTGACATTACTTTTATTAAAAATAACAGAGATTTGTTGGAGATAGTGTTTTTGAATTTAAAATTTTTTAGTAGGCATATGGATACAGCTTTCCTCATAGTTAATATGCTGCTGTGGGTGCATCAGGATTTTGAACATCATGTATGATGCTTCTTCAGTGGTCTTCTTTGAGAGCTATTTCTTTGACATTAAGACAAATTTTAAACAATGAAACATTCTAGCATTCAATTTAAATGAAATCAGCTAAAATTTTATGTGTTTTATTATATATGCATCCAATTTTAATAAATCATTTTATGTTATGTTTATTTTTGATATTAATATTTGTATGGGAATATATAACTGTATTTTTACTTTTGTTTTAGTATTTGTTTTGCTTTTCTTGTAAAAAGTGATAGCAAGCACTGCATTAAAATTTATATTTTCCTTTTCTGTAAAGAATAAACATTATTTATTCAACATAATATTATCAAACCATATTTCTTTTTAAAAATTTATTAAATATTCTGAATTTGGTGGATGGGAATTTATCTTCTATTTATAGTACTGTATCTATAAGAAAAGAATCAGAAGAAAAGAGCTATCAGAAGCAAAGAACAACATTCCCCAAATTAGAAAGAAGAAGACTTCCATTTGGCTTTCTGCAGAAGCTATCCAGATTGCAAAGGAACGGAAGAGAATGAAAGTTGCAGGGAACATACAAGAAGTAAGGAAATTGAATGCTGATTTCCAACGTCAAGCTAGAAAAGATAAAGAAAATTTTCTAAATCAAGAGTGCCAACTAATAGAAAACTTAAATTTAACAGGAAAAACAAGGGACCTTTTCAAGAAAATCAAAGAAATCACAGGCAAGTTTACAGCAAAAGTTGGAATTCTCAGGAATGAAGATGGGAGAACCATATTTGAAGCAACTAAAGTGAAACAAAGATGGAAAGAATACACAGAAAATCTCTACAAGCAAAACAGCAACATGACAGAAACTTATGATGTGAAGAACTATATAACGGAACCTGCACCAATGCAAAGTGAAGTATAATGGGCACTAAAACAACTCCCAAATAAGAGAGCACCAGAACCATACAGAATTCCAATTGAGCTGTGGAAAGCTGGTGGAGAAGCCGCGATTAAAGTACTACACCAATGCAAAGTGAAGTATAATGGGCACTAAAATAACTCCCAAATAAGAGAGCACCAGAACCATATAGAATTCCAATTGAGCTGTGGAAAGCTGGTGGAGAAGCCGCGATTAAAGTACTAACAGTACTATGTCAGCATATTTGGAATAAGGCAGAGTGGCCAAATGACTGGAAGAAGTCAACATTTATTCCCATACCAAAAAAGGGTGACGCCAGCGAATGTGCAAATTATCGTACCATTGCGTTAATTTCTCATGCCAGTAAGGTCTTACTAAAGGTTTTACAGAAAAGAATAGAGCCATATATGGAAAGAGAAATGCTAGCAGTGCAAGCTAAATTCAGGAGAGGCAGAGGAACATGTGACCAAATTGCAAACATCAGATGGATAATGGAAAAAGCCAGGGAACACCAAAAAGATGTGTACCTGTGCTTTATTGATTACAGTAAGGCTTTTGACTGTGTCGACCATGCTAAGCTGTGGAACATTTTGAGATCCATGGGAGTTCCTGAGCATCTTATTTTACTCATGAGAAACCTTTACATTGGACAAGAAGCTACTGTTAGAACAGAATTCGGAGAGACAGAATGGTTCAAAATAAGAAATGGAGTGAAACAGGATTGCATTCTCTCTCCATACCTTTTTAATTGTTACAGTGAATCTGTTGAGAATGGCTCAATTAGAGAATACTACAGCTGGTATTTGAATTGGTGGAGAAATCATCAATAATCTGAGATATGCTGATGACACCACTCTGCTGGCCGAAAACAAGGAAGACTTGATGGAATTGATTAAGAAAGTCAAAAAGGAAAGTGCCAAATGTGGACTAATGCTAAACATAAAAAAGACAAAAGTAATGACAACAAGCATGAATACTGATTTTAAAATTGATGGTGAGGAGATAGAGGCTGTGGACAACTATGTCTTCCTTGACTCCAGAATTGATAAAAAGGAACAGTGTGCTGGAGAGATAAGAAGGAGGTTGACCCTAGGAAGAATTGCAATGACTGGTTTATCTAAGATAATGAAGGATAAAGATATTTCTTTGTCAACCAAGATAAGAATAGTAAGGGCAATGGTCTTCCCTGTGGTAATGTATGGTTGTGAAAGTTGGACAATCAGGAAATGTGAAAGAAAGAAGATAGACTCCTTTGAATTGTGGATCTGGAGAAGATTGCTCAGAATTCCTTGGACTGCAAGAAGAACCAATAAATCAGTGTTGGATGAAGTCAAACCAGGCCGCTCCCTAGAGGCCATGATCACCAAACAGCAGCTCTCATATTTTGGACATGTGATGCGTGCAGAGCATGGATTGGAAAAGATGATTATGCTTGAAAAGGTGGAGGGAAGCAGAAGAAGAGGACGACAACGAACAAGATGGATAGATAGGATCAAGACAACTACTGGAATAACTTTGAGAGAACTGTGCGATCTGACCAAAAGCAGGTCTGAATGGAGAGAATTTGTCCACACAGTCACCAGAAGTCGAACTCGACTTGATGACACATAACAACAACAGAACAAAATCTATAAGAAACTGTGTTTAGATGGATGGATTCAAATTATGACTGAAAATTTTGAATGCATTGGTCATTATAATAAAAGAAGAAACATTAGTAAACTTGAAAAAGTTCTCCTGTTATAGGTCAGAGTTTCCCTGTATTTCACAAAGGAAAAAAAATAAATATTACAAAAAACAAATAAAATATCTAATTATAAAAAATATTCTGAGATATACTAGAGAATAAAAACAAGATATTGATAAAACAACCAATCATTATCAAATCTCTATTGCAAATGTATGACTGATTAAGGGAAAAAAGCAAAAAAACAATGCTAATTTGGGAATTCCTGTTTCTGGTGCATAGCATTTGGATTGTTTATCCTGTAATTTCCTT
The DNA here is from genome assembly GCA_000484575.1 of Olivierus martensii. Lineage (NCBI taxonomy): Eukaryota > Metazoa > Arthropoda > Arachnida > Scorpiones > Buthidae > Olivierus > Olivierus martensii. The sequence goes on from AYEL01072797.1 coordinate 69,927, forward strand.
GATATGTTAAAGAGGAAAAATACCTATCAATATTAAAAGTTGAAAATTTCCCACCAGTATTTTAATTATGACTACAGATGTTCCTTGAGTTATAAATATTCATAGTTACAAACATTCTATTTCATTTTAAAATTTTTCAAAATTTAAAAAAATTTTTAAGAAATTTTAAACATTATGATAGCAGAATATTCTTGCAATTAACATAATGTAAAATTACACAGTTAGTTAACATATTATTGCAGTATTTCAAAATGGCAGTGATTACACCAAAAAAACTCTTGCTTTATATTTGGAAATTTATATTTAGAACTTTTTATTCAAATCGATGAAATAAGAAATTACAAATTGGTCCAATTGTGAAATATATTACAAAATATAGTATATATAAATTATTTCAATATTTTTGGGGCCAAATAATAGTAATATCCAAGTTATAAAAAAAACTTGCATATGAAATAAGTTTATAAACTCAAGAAGAATCTGTATATGTTTACAGACTATTATAAAATCAGACCATCAGAATTACTAGAATATTATAGTTTATTTTTATTAATTGATTGATTGATTAATTCAATTATAATTTAGATTTTTATATTTCCCTTTCTAATAAGTTAAATTTTTGAGATTTATTTAATGAAAACACAATATTACCTTTATTTATGCTTTCTAAAAGTGAGGGAATACTTTTAGCTGATGAAACATAGGGAAGTTGAATTTTTCTATTAGTAAAATAAGCAGCTAAAATTCGTACAAATGATTTTATTACTTTTCGAATAGCAATATTTTCCACACCATTAAAATTATTTTTAATAAAGTCATTTTGATTGGCTGTTTCTTCTAGTATGGAACTTTTATTCATTTTGCTGTTAATTGAAAGTAATTTGTAGATAAATTTTACAGATTTTCCAAGCTTTCCATATAACATTAAAGTATAAAGAATTCTGTGAGCATTACGGGATATTAAATTTCTGTTGTAGATATTTCTTAACTCTGTAAATATCAATTTAAATTAATAATTATTTTAAGATAAAAATAAAATTGAAAGATAATATATTTTTTCTTCATTTATAATGAATCCTTTAAAATTCATATTTTGATCAATTTTCAAAGAATCATTTTTAATAACTTTTTACATTTGTAAAATTAGTTTAAACAAATATTCAATATTTCTTCAAATTCTAGTTAAATTTTTTAAAACATTTTTTTACAAATTATTAGAAAACAATAAAATTATATATTTTACCATTATTTTTATTAAAAAGTTTTCTCATCCATAATTTGATTGCTTTTTCATAGTTTCCATTTAAGTATAATGACAATGTTTTATGTTTTTTTCTATATGATGGTATTTGAAATAACTTATAATTACGTTCTTGCATCAGCCACTGAACTGTACAAAGTAGAGAAATAACATCATCTTGTAAATCAATAGTTACTTGAGAATTTATAATTGCTTTATAATATTTAATAATAGTTTGATATAAAAAATTCCATGTTTGAAATAATCTACAAGAGAAAAAAATGAAAAATTTATTAAGAATTTTATTTCATTTTAATATAAAAAATAAATAAAACTTGTACCTTTGATTTAATGCTAATTCAATTTTCAAATTGTTCTTATTGATAATATCATTCTTGATTAAACATCCAATAGAAATATAGGAACTATTTAACCATATTTTATTATTATGGAACCAATATTTGGAATTTGTAACAAAGGAATATGTTTCTTTAAGTAATTTTTCAGCTTTAATTAATAATTGTACTGCTATTTGTATAAATTCAATATATGGCACTGAAATTTTAAAATCTGCAAGAAATATTTCCACTAATTTGCAGATAAATTTTAATGAACATGATAGTAGATTAAAATGGATATCAAAATAAATTACACTAAAGAATTTTGATATTGTTAATTTTATCATTTTCAGTAAACTTTCATTTTGAATTTTTGTAGATGATTCATCTAAATAATAAAAAATAATTTATTAATTTTATATTGAATCAAAATAATTAAAAATAATTACATAATATTAAAATTTAATAATAATTAAACTAAAAAAATTCATCAATATAAATTTGGCATATTAATATTTTGATTTGAAATTTAAATTAGAATTGATATTTATAAAAAAACATTATTATTACTGTTTTAAATTTCAAAAATACAAAAGGTCTTAACTTATAACAGTCTGACTTGCAACAATCCATACTTACAGCAGCAAATATTTTATAGATAAAATTTTTACTATTTATTAACCCAGCAATGGTGCTGCCTTTTTTCAAACATGTTCAATTTCATGGCAGTTGTCAGTCTGCATTTTTATTAAAAACTTTGAAAATGTTTTAATTTAAAAATTCGAATTGAATTAAAGTTTTATTTTCCTTATTTTGAACTGAACATGATATATAAGAAAAGTAAAGATAATTCCATATGTTATGACTTGGGGTGTATTGCAACAACTTACTACAAAAATCATATCCAAGTTATCTATTTGCTCCTAAACGTAGAAGCATATATTTAGACCTCAAGAAATCTTATCTTGAAGAAAACTTTGGAAAACATCTTTGAAAAGAGACACAGATTCAGTAAGGATGGTGTGGAAGACGATGTTGAAAACGTACTGAAACGGATAGTGATAATCAAACTTAAAGATGAATGAGTGCTAAGAGGATGTTGTAAAAATGAAACAACAGAACCCTATAATTAAATTATCAATTAAAACAACAAAAGATAGGAAATTTCATAATATTTACCAAATTTATGAATCACATTTTGAAAATTAAGGAAAAATCAATTTAAAAGTAATATATTTAGGGATATTTATCAAATTTACCAAATTTATTTGGGAATTATACATAATGGCTGGTAAAAGTGAGAAATTCTGGCATATTTATCAAATTTACCAACTTCATTTGGGAATTATGTAAAATCATTGGTAAAAGTGAGAAATTTAGTGAAATTTATCAAACTTACCAAGATGCTTGGTGATTATACATAATAACTGGCGATTATGCATAATCACCAATTAATCACTTTTACCGTAACATATTGTAATTATTTCCAACTAAGAAGAAATTTTCATTGTTCTATGAATTTTTTTAATCAGATATATAATATGCAAATTATAATGATAAATAGACTCAAAATTCGATCTGTCATTACAATTAATAATGATAAATTAATTTGTTATTTTTCTTAAAGAGAAAGATTGAATGTTTATTATTTCTGTGATACTGGGACCAGAATTTAAGGATACATCATTTCCATTTAGAATAAAACAATCATTTCTTCAAATACTGTTTATTAATTTATCTTCTAATATTTATTTTGTAATTGTATAGTTACACATTAAACAATTTCTATCAGAAATTTTATGAAATCTTTAAGAAATTTATTAGTATAAATAAAAGAAAGTGATAGCCACACAGGAATATATTAAATAATTTTCAAATTTAATAAATATCTTAAATAAAAATATGGAGTCAGATAAATAATATATTAAAGTACAGTTGATTCTCGTTATTCGCCGATTCTGTATTTGCGTATTCAATTATTTGCTAAAATTTATTTGTAACCTGAAAATCGATTTTCGTGCTTATTTGGGACTCCCGCTGAGCAGTGAAAAAACTGTTACCAATGTAAACTCACTTTCTCTCTCTCTTTTTAATAAAGGAAGTTGTTAGCAAATGAAGTCTCTGTATCATTTTTCAGAAAAGTCTCATTACCTATACTTGCTCACTCCATAGACCGCAGGTAGGCCAAAAGCTTATTCATATCATCTGCAGGTCCCACAGAAGAATGTAACCCTATGCTTGAAGGGAGTCTCAAATTTAGGCACCTAACTTCCTGGCATTTGCTCCTTACACCGAGATTTTAGAAGATCTGAGGCAAAAAGTGACACAGACAATACTGACGCAGTTTTTCAATGCAGTTCAGAAAGACAATGTGTCAGCTGCCACATCAAACATCCTGCAACATCAAACAACTACCCATCAAAAATAAGATTTTATTTACTACATAATTAATGTTTAAAAAAATTAAATAAAGATTACTGTAATTATAATCTGATATATAGTACTGTACATTGCATACATTAATTTTTTGTAAGTACTGTAATACACATTAAATAAAGTGTCTTTAAACAGAAAACAAACACATAAACCAAAGATGAAAATGTTGGGAAGAAAGATTCACAGGAACCTAACTCTATATTTCCCATAGGCACAATGGGCTAATTCAGTATTTGCAACGAATTTACAGAACATAACTATCGCGAATAATGAGAATCGACTGTATGTAAAAATAAGAAAATTTGTAAAAAGTTTTTCTGAATAAATATGATCAGAAATTTAATAGTTTGTTGTCACAATGTGATGTAAAATCAGTGATAACTATACCGTGAAATGATGACCTAATTTTAGATATTATTATGAAAATTAGAATATTTTGTAATAGGAATGATTTCATTCAGTTTATCAGTCACAGGTATGTTTTTATTGGTTGATTTTGATGCTTTGCAAAATATAATAAATGCATTGGGAAGGACCTAGTGATTTAGAAAAATTATAATTTTTTCAAAAAAAAATTTTTCCAATCTTACTATGGAGAGTGGAGTCTCAATCTGCAACATCACTTACAGATTAAATGTTAGGCATGAATTACTTCATATTAAAGTCATATCTATATGATCTAATTCATGCATTTTTATCACATAGTGCAAATTGCAATTTTTTATTTTATTTTTTACTTAATTATACTGTTAACTATGAAAACAAATGATAAATTAACAGATCACAATATTGGAGAGGCTATATCTGATGAATGTTTAATGATTCATATATTTCTGATAAAATTTATGCAATATTTCTATATTATGTATTATAATAATAAATAAAAAAATTATTTAAATTATAAAAGAAAAT
>AYEL01072798.1:0-39886 GCA_000484575.1 Olivierus martensii
CATAATATTAAAATTTAATAATAATTAAACTAAAAAAATTCATCAATATAAATTTGGCATATTAATATTTTGATTTGAAATTTAAATTAGAATTGATATTTATAAAAAAACATTATTATTACTGTTTTAAATTTCAAAAATACAAAAGGTCTTAACTTATAACAGTCTGACTTGCAACAATCCATACTTACAGCAGTGATTACTTACAACAAAAATCTGTGTTTACAATGGCCATCATCAATAATTTTGTAATAATTACAGCCAATCAACTGAATGGGTAAATTGGATAAGTTGTAACCAAGATGGCAGTGCATTGTATTTCCATTATGCAGTATTCATATTTTAATTTTGCATCTTATATTTCTGGATGGGTAAATTGGATAAGTTGAATACTGCATAATGGAAATACAATGCAGTGCATTGTATTTCCATTATGCAGTATTCATATTTTAATTTTGCATCTTATATTTCTAGATTTTTTTAGTGTCCAGGTCAACCCATTCAACCCCATCCTAAATGGATGAAAGCATAGAATTCAGATTTCATGTTTCTGAAAAATTTTTGATGGATCTGGCCTGGGCATTGAATAACTTATTGTAAAATCCTACTGGCTCTAGCATAGATTTAAGCAGTTCATAATTGGGTCTGGAATGGATACCATTATGTAATAATCACCAATGATTGGGAACTGGCATTAAAAAATAATTGCTTATTTTTGCTAGATTGAATTAATTTGCTAATGGATACTTTTTGCAGCAATCACTTTTAGATTTCCTACTGACTGTCCAACATTTATTGTGGGATCAGGGGCTGACTGGCCATAAGGGCATTCTGGCAAATGCCAAAAGGGTCAGTGCCTCGTAACAATATGGGCTGGCATCCAAGGAATCAATTTTTATATCATGCACCACACTTTCAATATAATGTATATTTGTTTGAAATTCCTCTTCATTCATTTTTATTCAAATTTATCAATATTTTAGTATTTGCACACAAATAAAGACTCGTACTTTAGGTAATTAGGTAATTATTTTTTAATTTATTTAATATATATTACAGATATATCATCATAAGGATATTAAGAGATAAAAATAAAATAAAGACAGGAGTACTGCAAAAAAATTGATAAAAAAATTATTTAATATTTTTGAAGTACTCCTATCTTTATTTTTTTCCTATATCTTATGGTGAATTGTCCTTGCGACAATATATCCATGCAGCGAATTGTTCTAATACCATGTCTAACTAGTGGGCTGCTACAGGATAATGTCAGAGCTAAAAATATGTCCCAATCCACCCCTAGGTCGGATCAATTAGAATGTTGAAAGACAGGATTCAATGAGACTGGTCTTTTGAAACTGTGTCCAAGTTTCAAGTGTTGACTGCTTTACCATACAGCCAACTCTTGAAACTTGGACACAGGAAAATAATTTAAACATTAATAATTTTTACATTGTGTTTTCTTTAGTTTTACATATATAAAGTTCTGATAAGCCCAAAATATACAATTTCCTCATTTTAAAGAATAAACAGTTATATGTGAATATTTTATTTATTCACATTACTGTATGCTATTACTTTTTAAAAGAATATTGAGAAATAATGTTCTCCAACCACTAGAATAACTAGTGGTTCTAGTGGGTGGAGAACATAGCCTCAATTTATAACATTGCATCTATAGAAAATCATGTTCTGAATTATGACAGATTCAAACTATGACAACCCTGTCATAAGTTGGGAATCTCCTGTATCTATTTTCTTAGGTAATACAGCGAAACCTCTCAATAGCGGACACCTCTGGGGAACAGAAATTTGTCCGCTATTGAGGATAATGGCCATCTGAGCCATCCTTTTTTCGCTTTGGGGTGATTTAGCACGATACGAATTTTCGCGTTACAAAGTAACAAAGTCGATAAATTTAGCATTAAATGTTTATTTTAATCATTATTTATTTATTTAAAAAAATCAAATTAAAAAAAAAATTACAAATGTTCTGTTTGTTCTTTTGATGATCAACTGAAGAGGACTGAGAAATCGGTTAAAAACATTTTTGTTATTAAAGATTTAATTACTGCAAATAATGCTAGAAACCATAATTATTTTAAGATATTGTAAAGATATAAGCAGTTTTAAAAAATTTTTAGGTAGTATGTTTCAATTATTAGAGATTTGATTTTACATAAAATGCTTTTATATATTATTATTATTTTTTCATCAGTACTTTTTCAATATACTGTATTCATTAAATTTCATTTAAATATATTTACAAAAAGAAGCCCAAAAAATTATGTAAATATTGTATTTTTCTTTGATGATAGGTTAGCAATATAGCTTTTTATCTTCTGAAGGCTTATAAGATCATTACATCTTCTGTCCCTTACTAATAATTTTTTAACTAATGAGCAGATTTTCATGAAACTTAACAGTAATAATATTCTGCTATTAAAGGTAGCATTGATGCTAGGTCATTTATCCTTGTAGCTTCAACCATTTAAAAAGGATAGATATTCAAACTTCTCAAATACTTTCTTCATATCTCTTGAATTATTCATTGGATTTTTATAAAACTTAGTAGGATGGTTATTTCATTGATGGTGGTCTCATCAATTAACTCTTACTGCAATGGTTTAAGAATGGCAAACATTCAAATTTCAAAAATTATTATTCTTTGAACTATTTGATTGATTTTTATATTACATAATTCTAAAAGTAATGCCCCACAATTTTTTAAAATCTTTATTCTACATTATTGCTATTAATATATTTATAAATACAATCTTTAGAAACAAAATCCCTTTTTTCTACATAGTCATCATCTCTTTCAACTTCTTTTTGTCACTTAAAACAAGTATCTATTGATCTCCATGATAAAATGTTATCCATATTTTGTTGCCTGTAAGGGAATCATCATCAAACTTTGTCATGAATGCTGTTCTTCAGTTTACTGGATAAAAATCTCAATCATCTGCTTCTGTACTAAAACATAGTGTAAATAGGCACATAGCTTCATTGATTATATCACATCCCCAAGTTTTATCATACGGATATTCAGATATTTGCTCTGAGATGGTAAAAAGTAGTAATGTGACATTATGTTGAAAAATACATACATTAAAATCATTATGATTTTAAAAAAGTAAAAGCTGTAGAATAAAAATTTTTTAATTATAGGAAATTATTTTTGGAATGATGTGATAAAATTTAATATGATGATGAAGTCATTAAAATTAGAACTAATATTAACTCTATTGATTCATCTGCTTAAAAAAATGGTGGCCTTTTAATCTTCTGAGGTTAATCGTTTATTATTTTAAGGTAAAATTTTATATCATTGACAATAAGATAGGGCAGTTACCCTCGTTTATTCGTACTAAATCAGGCAGTTACCTTCATTTATTCTTATATAAGGAAAGTTGTCTTTGCTATTGTTTCTATAAAATTAATTGTATATAAATATTGCATAGACAGCAGTAATGCTAATTATTATATAATAATTACTTAACTATATAGTATTAACAATAAGAGTGGCATTATTAAATAATTTTTATAAGATTCAACATATAGGTTATGTCATTGACATATTTTAAATTTTATTATTCCAAAATAAGAGAGACATTCAGAAAATATTTTATTGATTCTGTAGATAAAGCATTAGACCATTAATATGTCAGTGATAAATTGAAAGTTATTCAATGCAGATCATTTTTTTAAGAGACTTAAAATTGCAATTATTATAGATATTCAATCTTTATAAATTTTGTTAAAAGTTTAACTCCTTTGTATGAGGGGAGGCCAAAAAAAGTTCCTACACACATTATATTGTATGTGCATTACAGATCTGTAATTGTAAATAATGATAGCTTACTGTCTTACTAATATGCATTTTTTTTTTTTTTTTATAGATCCTGTTTAACCAGAGTTAGAAGTGTGATAGTAGAAGGGGTCAACTGGACAAAATTGAGTATTGAACATGATGCAGTTCCTTCATCTTCAAAAGAAAACCAAACAAAAAATCCATGAAGAGATGTCCATCACATGAGACTGAAATGATAGAAAAGCAGAATTCAAATGTTAAATTCATTCTTGATGAAAACATGCCTTTTCTTGGATCATCCTGTAGTCCGGTCAATTGGCCTACAGGATGATCCAAGAGAAGGCATGAGAAATTACTTACAAAAAGGATTAACAATAACAGGAGCATATTACAGGACTTGCTATAAAAGTTATGGAATAGTATCAAGGAAAAACAGTGTTGTTGCTAGATGACAATGCACCTGCATATCAAACTGCAGAAACAGTCACTTTTCTGCATAACTATGGCTATGAAACCTTGCCCTATCCCCAGTATTCTCCTGACCTGGCACCTTCAGACTTCTTTCTCTTTCAAAATATGAAAAAACATTTACAGGGTAGAAATTTCTTTGATGATGAGGAGGTCATTACTGCTGTGGAGTGTTCCAAATCTGTCAACTTCTACAAAGATGGGATTAAATAACTATTCCATAAGTGTGAGAAGTGTGCAGCCCTAGGAGGTGGCTATGTAGAGAAGGAAGAATTGACCAAATTTTAGATTCTTAGCATATGTTATAATGAGGGTAAGAACATTTTGACCTCCCCTCATATAAAGCATTTAAAAAAATACATTGACAAATCTATATCTAAATTTTAATGTTGAGATGCTATAATTTATCTTGTATAAAATTTTAATAGATATTTTTAAAAAGTTCAGATTGTATGGAAATTTATGAAATATACTTACCCCTCAGTTAGTTGAAGAGATTAATAAAGGCATGAAATATAACAGGTAAATCTATAACATATAACTTAAATTTGATTTCTATAAAAATTCTGTTTACAATTCTGGAAATTTATATCAAGACCAATCTGAACTGAACTGTTAATTCTAAATTCTATATTGAAAATACTATGTTACAAAGAATGTATTATTAATATTTTAAAATGACATAATTGTTTATCTAAATCAATTAAATTGCAGATAAGAAAATCTGAAGAATGCATACATTGAAGTAGTAGTATGAAAACAATATATTTTTTATAGGAACTGGCTATATAAAAATTTAGTTAAAGATTATGACTCACAGTTTTTTAATTGACTTCTTGACATTCTAAATAAATATTCCATCACAATCATCAATATTATTTTCATTCCATATTAGATATACAGTAACTATTTTAAATAGTACTATATCATTTTGGAATAGGAATTTTTGTCAAAAGTTACATTATTTTTGCACATAAAGGAAAGTAATTATTCATGTTTAAAAAATTTTTGAAACATATTTAATAACTTACCACAAATAATTTTGCTAAATTTGAGACTAGTTTGTTTCTGTGTTGATGTATATTATACTGTATCAAAAGAAAAGTTTTTTCTGATCATATCCTATATTTTTAAAAAATTAAGAAATTTTGCAAAGACCAATGAATGATATGAAATATTCTAAATGAAGAAGCCTTTTGGAAGACCAATACATAAATAATATACAGAATAATCTTGAATGCAAAACGCAAATAATTTTGCCAAAGAAAGCTAACGAGAGTCTGTAAGTTTGCTTTATTCCATTTTTAGATTGTTTATGATGTATGCAAAACACATTTAAAAATTTGTCCACATATATTGTGCAAATTCTCATTTCAATAAATTTTTACAAAATTAGATATTTAAATTTTTTTGCAGAAATTTGATCTTGATTGAAATCACTTATAATAATAGCCCCTTGAGTTGTAATATCAGATGATCCCATAAGTAATGTCATTTTTGCATGTGTGAAGAAAATAAATTTATCTGGAACAGATCTTATAATTATCATAATAAGTTCCCCAGTATTTACAATTTTCTCCACTCAACAAGTTTTTGAATGCTAAGCTTGAAGTCCATGGATTTTGATCTAAAAAATTCAGACAGGGTTCAGTGCATCTCCTCGACATTTTGAAGTTTTTCCCCAACAAAATGGTGTTCAAGGTTGTGAAACAGATGATAATTGGATGGTGTGAGGTCAGGAATATGCTGGATGGGGAAATTTTTCCCATCAAAACTCTTGCAACTTGGAACAAGCCATTCTGGGTCTGTATGATTTTGCATTGTCTTGTTGAATAACTACACCTCTAGGATTAAGGACTGCTGGATGTTTTTCTTGTAAGGCAGCATGTAGACACACTAGCTGCTGACACTAGACCTCCCCTGTAATAGCTTAGCTCAGTGACAAAAGTTCATAATGGATTATGCCTTATATAGTTCACCAGATATTCAGCAAAACCTTGTGTGTAAAATGTCCAGATTTAGCTACTACTGCAGGCAGTCTGTTTAGGAAGCCATTGATGTTTTCACTTAATGTTGTGGTACAAAATCCATTTTTCATCTCCCATAACCACTCTGTTCAAAAATAGTCCCTCTTTTCATGGGAGAGCAAATATCCAAACACTGTCACATATTTTGTGGCATGAGCTCATGCCACAAAATATGTGATAGTGACCCAATTTTGACACACAACCAAGGTCTCATAAATGCCTGTGAATAGTTGAATGGGATAATGTGGTCAATTCCTTGACTATCACCTTGAAATTCCCTCAACAGCAGCTCTCAGCTCATCATTATCCAACTCAACAATCATCCTTTGCAAGGCATATCCACAAGGGTCTTATTTTCTGATTGGAATTTCTGGAACCATCTTTGACACTATCTGACATTCAGTGTACCCTGCCCATATATAGTATTGATGCTTTTTTGTGTTGCTGCAATCGTTGTATGTCCTTGATTAAAACTCATACAGCATAATATGCCTTATGTGCTCTTCAGACATCAGCATTTCCAATGCACTTTAAACACACAAAGGATGCACATATAATTATTGTTTTTAGCTCACATTACATGAAGAGATGCTGTGTGATAGATCTTATCAAGCATGCCCTTGGTCTACTTTGTCTATCTCCAGAGGGAGTTTGCAAGACATGCTAAAAATGACATTATTTATGGAATAACCTGATACATTTCTGAATATTTGTATTCCATACTTCTAAAAATAGATTTCACATAAAAGACATGCTGAATGTCATTGTAATGTCAATTTTAAAAAGGCTGGTAATAATTACACTACTTTGTTGGTTGATATAACAATAAAAATAAAGTCTTAAATACAGTGAAAACTGTTAAAATGACCACCTTGATACAGTGACAATCTGGCTTAAGAGACTAAATTTCAAAAGCTGGTTTGTTTCCCATAGGATGTAGTGCTATTATTGTTCTGTATGTGACCACCTGTCTAATGTGTATATTGACCATTCACATACATAGTTAGTTTTAAGAAATTCTAACTTGCTAAAGTGACCAAGAAGATTAATTTCATGGAGTAATTACTGTATTTTCCTAATAATTTTTCGTTAGATAAATTCTATGGATTAGTATTCCATTAGAATTTTTCTGTTATGATAAAATACCCTGTTAAACCAATATATTAAAAAGTAAATATTGTAATACTTTACTGTATATGTACCTTTATATAGTATTTTAATTTAGATTTGACTATATTAAATGCAGATATGGAGGTTAGTATTAATTGTAGTATATATTAGTATTAACTGTAGTATATGCTGAGTAAGCAGTTACATTGTAGTATAGTATAAGACTGTTCGTCAGAAATTGATATATGCTGTATGTCATCATCATTGCTTTACTACAAGTTGACGATTTTAATTAATATAAATTTGCAGTTTGGATTACTCTGTTCACAGTTCATTCACTGCAATGAAAAACAATGCCTCCTATTTTTGCCAAAACCCAAAAAGCTCAGTTACAACAAAAATTGGAACTAATTAATTACTTGGAACACAGTACACAAAGAATAACTGCTGAGAAGTTTGGAGTCAACAAGACTTGTTCATAACATAAGTGAAAAGCTAAGTACCTTGAGTGCTATGAAGTGCAAAATGAAAACAGGAGTTTATTTTAACATGCAATTGTCATTATGTTTAATTTTTCTTTTTAGCATTCAGTATCCTATAACTTAGAACTGTGGGAGATTTTATTTTCAATTTTTTTATGATGAAAAGTGGTTTTCTTTTGGGAGAAGGGGGAGGATTCACTATTCTGTATATTGACCACTGAAAAATGACCAGTCAGTTTGGCCCCAAGGGGTGGTCACTAACGGGTTTCACTGTATTATATTACAGAACAAAAACTGATTAATAGCAGCAGAGATAATTCTTTGCAAATATGCTTGTATTATTTTACTGTATAACTTAAAGAATTTTTTCTTCTTAAAAATGTACAGAAAAATGATTTATTTTATAATGTTGATCAGGGATGCACAGGCTTGTTAAGACCAAGGATCGCATAGATTCACTGTAGCTCATAGGAGGGACACAAAATAACTACGAAAGTTATATCAGGTTAAGAGATCATATCATGCTTATTAATTACATGTTACAAAGCAATATAATCAAAAGTAAACAAAAAGTTTTTAATTGGATGCATGGTATTGCATTGATTTAACAATGTCTTTTATGTTAGGTTAGACATTTTTAATAGCCAAATGTAAGATTGATTCTAAATTTTCATTAGTGCTACATGCTGCACGTGACAGTTTTTATTATCTATTTCACACACACAAACATTTTTTTTATTTTTACTATATTATTTTTTCTTATTGTTTAAAAACATTATCATCGAACCACTGTAAAAATAATTTCACATCAGAAAAATATTATTTAAAAATGCATTGTTTAAAACTACAAATAATATTTTTTTTTATCGTGTGACTTGTTAAAATAACACAGTGAGGCAGGCTGCCAGAAAATCAACGGAGGGCCACATGCAGGCTGTGGTCCGTGCATCTGTGATGTAGATAGATAGTATTTAGGACTTTTCTGATTTATATAAATTTGATTTAATGTTAAAAAATTCTGATATTTAAAATATCTTTATAATTTAAGATTATCACAATTCATTCTTGATATTACAATAGTTATCCTATCACAATAATTGATATATATATATAATAATAATTTATTTATGAAATGTTCCCAGTATGCATGTCTTATATAAGCCAGGAAGTACTTGAATATATATATGATAGTTCTGATGTTTTTAAATTTTTATGAAAATATCTGTGATAAACATCAGAATGACAGTTTGAGAAGATAGATAATTTACTGGATCCAAGTTACTTTATCCTATATATTTTACTTATAAACCTTTCTTATAAAAAATAATTTATTTTTCAGAGTATTATTGCAAACTTGTATACTTGGCTATCGATCATTCACTGTAAGAAACAACTCTCAACAGCAGAAACAGGTATGAAGCTCAGTATGAAATTTATTTATTTTATGAAAATTATTGTTTTCTATTTATTATTCAGATTAATGAATTAATTCATACAATGGATATAGAAGATGATTTTATTAAAGATACAACTCAGGTAATTAACTATATATAGTATATATGAATAATGTTATTTGTATCCAAGATCTTTTTTACATTCACATTATTCTGTTTCGAATTCTTAAAAAATATTATTTTCTTATATTCATTTAAATTATAAGTAATAAACAATAATCCCTGAAGTTACTTTGTTGGTCTCAGAACAGCATACAATGTTATTTAAGATGTAAATTGAGACAAAATTTTCCCATAAACAAAGATTAAAATGAATGCTGTTCTGAGACCAACAATGTTATTTAAGATGTAAATTGAGACAAAATTTTCCCATAAACAAAGATTAAAATGAATTGATTGGTTCCAGATAAGAAATTCTGACCAAGAAAAACAACATAGTGTTTACTTCCCATTTATGAAAAATTTACAAAAAAATATGAAATATAACAAATCAAATGATAATTTAAGGGGACACACTCTTGGACTATTGCTAGGGTATTTGTATAATCATTGAAGTTCAGTTATAGAAATTTTATCACAAGACAGATTTATCTTTAAGCAGTGATCACTTTTTCTCTCAGAATGTACTAATTCTTCACCTTACAGGTCAGTCATGAGGTGAAGAATGGAGTTCAGCTTTTCTTGAAAAAGGCAGGTATGAGATCCAAATTGATTCTAATTTTCCAGGATGAAATACAACACATTTCCATGCAGTTGTCTTGTATATTTTATTGAACATTAGTGGAAATGATTTGGCTTTCTACTGAAAGGACCCAGGATCAAATTAGAAAGATGGCAACCTTTCTAATTTGATCCTGGGTCTTTTCCTGATTCTTTTGAAAACAAGAAGACAATTTATATGCATGTGAAATGCAAATTATTTGCAGCTTGGATATCAATATTATTTAAATATTCATTTTAAAATGAGGGTCTTGAATTATAAAATGATAATTGATATAAGAGCAAGAGAGAGATGAATATGTTACTTTAATAACTTTGATCTAGGGCACCTACAAAGTGCATTATAGGGATTACAATACTGGTAAACTGATTTACCGGTAAATTGGGAATTTTAACCTTAAATGGTTACAGGTAATTTTACACTGTTTTTACCGGTAATTTGATAAATTATGTACATTATTATATTACACTTTTTTGTATTTATTCGCTGGGCCATGGTCTAAATCAGTGCTTCTCAAACTATGGATCGTGACCCCATTTGGGGTCATGAAGCAAAATGCTGGGATCACTAAAATTAAATTCAAACACTTGAATTTCAGTTTATATGTAATTTCACAAACACCCAATATTTAACGTATGACAACATATGTATTTTCAGTGTAGTTGGTTGATTGTATTCATCTTAATAAGTGTGTAAATGATTTATGTACTTGTATGTTTTATTTCATATTTAATACCTGGGGTCGTGAAAAATCTTGTAATGAAAAATGGGATCGTGAATGAAAAAAGTTTGAGAAGCACTGGTCTAAATCATCAATTATGTTTAGCAGATGGAATCCAATTGGCTGTGATCAAAGTTCTGTATAACAGAAATGATGCAGTAGTAGACAAAACTGAAGACAAAGAACTGGAATCTGTTGAATCAGCCGAAGACGATTCTGAGTATTCTAACAACTCTGATGGAGATACATATTCAGTATCTACAGAATTTAATGGCAGGATTTTAGAAGTAATATAGGACGTGGTAACTAGTTCTAAAACAAATTCTGGAGATACATATTCAGTATCTACAGGATTTAATGGCAGGATTTTAGAAGTAATATAGGACGTGGTAACTAGTTCTAAAACAAATTCTATACAAAATGTAAATTTGCATTCTCTCATAAACAAAATACGAAAAGTAATCAAAATATTTCTCAAGTCACCAACAAAAAATGATGATATATTATAAAAACACGTAAAGGAAGAAATGGTTAAGAAACTTTTCTTAATTCTAGACTGTGAAAGTAAACTATTCCATCGCATTTTAATGTTAGAATATTTTTCAAAGATTCAAAACTGAATCAGAAAAAGTCTGATGGATTTAAAATTAGATATTAATTTTAACTACAATGACCTTCAATTGTTGTCTGATACAATATTAGCAGTTACAACCAATAAAAGTTGCTGTTGAAACACTCTGTTCTGAATGTTATATATTGCCAATGTTACATTAAAATTCATGCTGGACAAACTAACTGATCAGATTACGAGGTTGAGTAATGAACTTAAGGAGGCCTTGAATAGAAAAGAATGGGCAAACTGTTTATTCAGATATTTTGCAATATCTTTTCGATACTGATCTTAATAAATGGGAAAATGAGGATTATGGAATTTTTAAAAAAACAAATAAAATACAATCAGAAATAAAATCGCGAAAGTAATTGAACACATATATTCATGCAATAAAAATGATACACATACTACAGTCAGCCAGGTTGAAACAGAAATAATAAATGTTGCAGATTCTGAAAATTCAGTACGCACAATTCCTTTGACATCTGCAATTATGTTATCCATGAAAGAAAAACAAATACAACATGATAATCTGCTTCTGTCACAAAAAAAATAAAAAATATTAATAAAGTCGTTGAAAAGAACTGGAGTATTTTCAACAGGAAAATATGAGGAGGAAATATATTCAAATAGTGTACAATTCTTTAATAATTATTAAATCAAAAGTGTGGAATCTGAGAGAGCTTTTTCTACGGCAAGATTATTTTGTACAAAAATTAGATCACAGGAGATCAAAGTGTTGATCAGTTTTTCTTTACGTGCTTATTTTTTAAAACGTCAAACAGATCAAGTATTTAATTATATATTTTATAACTGTTTTCATTGTGAAAAATTATTCACGTATAAGTATTACTTATAATTTGTTATAAAATTGCTGAATTTTATTTAAATTATTTATGTTCAGAATACGATTTCTTTTCATATACTTTTGTCACAGTATATAAGAATCAAATAAAATGTCTTATTATTATGAATTTTTATTTTAAATGTGAATTTTATATTCACATTTTAAAGAATTCCTGGTACACCGGTTTTTTTGAAAATTTTACCAAATTACCGATAATAGAAAAAGTTGGTAAATTTGCAATCACTAGTGTAGAACAATGTAACATAAAACAAAAATTGGAGATTGCAGTATTACAATATAAAATTTTTCAAGATCATCATTCATAATTCAATGTTAAAATATATGAAGGGGTTAATGCTAAAGTGAACAAAGCCCAAAAAATATTTTTAAATTAATTTTGTCAGATAAAATTAATTCTTCAAAACATTTATTTCTTGTTAGTGCATATAATAGATTCTATATAATTATCATCTATGAAATTTCAGATGATTTTTTATGTGAAAACTAATAAAAACATTGATATAGTTCATCTCAGCATTGAACCATTCATATGCCACTGATGATTTAAATTATGATCATCCACATTTATAATTATTAGATTCCACATATAAAAGCACAATAACTAAGATTTCTTTAGTCTCAATATTGCATAATTGTATGCATTATCTTCAAATTTTCATTTTGTAAATTATTTTTGAATGTTCATCACTTTTCTGAAATATATAATGAACAAAACAAAAATTGTAAATAAAATTTTTATAATGACATCCATAATGCATATATAATATTCATGTACAGTTCGTTCCAAAAAGTTTGTCACTTGCTTTGCAGGGGTTGAGCTTACCGGAAATTGATAGGTTATAAAGTCTGTTAGTTCGAACGTGCATAGTGGAAGCTAAAAATGGACGCGTCCGTTCTGACTAAAAATAGGGGTGAGATATATGAATGAGATGGGTCGATTACAGCACTCTGAACTGAAAAGATTAATTGCTGCTCACTATTTCAAGCTAGGCAGACTTTCTAGTTACAAATTCAGTAAATAGATAACACGCTCTAATATCTTTTTTAAAATTTTGAATATTGGTAATTATGAGTATGATATTTACAGATTTATTTTTTAAAATTTTAATATGCTAATATAAATATACCATATTTGTTGCTATATATTATATATAAACTACAGGTAGTATGCTGATATAAATATACCATATTTGTTGCTATATATTATATATAAACTACAGGTAGGCCTCGATTGGTGACCACTGTGAAAAATGACCAGTCAGTTTGGCCCCAAGGGGTGGTCACTAACGGGTTTCATACCACAGTTTATACTCTAAAATTAACATGACATCATATAATATTGAACATATAATATTGAAATTGATATTAAACTTAATCTTAAGTTATGTGACCGATAATACTGTGGTTATTAAATTAAAACAGACTATCGTTCTTGCGTTTTTAACACCAAATCCAAGCTTGGATGACCGTATTGGGTTCCACGGTTTTAATTACGTTATGACCTTTTGATTTTTTATTTATTATGTCAATATAGCCTCTGCAATTTTACCTTTCAGTAGGTTAGCTATTTTCTTAACAATCTTGGCATCGTCCCAGTTTACCTCCTGCTTATTTCCCCAGTTTACTTCCCTGGATTGCCAACTTTGATATGGAGGTAAACTGGAACGATGCCAAAATTGTTAAGAAAATAGATAACCCACTGAAAAGTAAAATTGCAGAGGCTATTGACATATTAAATAAAAATCAAAACATCATAACATAATTAACACCGTGGAACCCAATATGGTCCAGCCAAGCTTGGATTTGGTGTGAAAAACACAAAAACAATAGTCGGTTTTAATTTAACAACCACAGTATTATCGGTCACGTAACTTTAGATTAAGTTTAATATTAATTTCAATATTATATGTTCCATATTATACAATGTCATGTTAATTTTAGAGTATAAACTTTTTAAAAAATTTGTGTTACTATAGTAATGATTATAATACGTGTTAATTTTGAAATGTATTCGTTTGTTCTATGTTCAATTTTAACGATCTATAATGGAATGTGCCGCTGATGAGGGCTGTAATAAGCCAAAAGCACTCTGAATAAACTGAATAAACGTTTTTTTGTGTGTATATTTATAATGGTATTGGTATAAATATAATAGTATTCCTACTCAAAGTGCTATAAATGTTTGGAATTTACAAGTACCGAGTAAATGAACATTATTATATAATCAGAAACATTCTTGTTTAATTTTGATTCTTCTGTTGAAAACATTTAGTTTTTTGTTATTTTTATTAATATAGCAGAAGTTATGAATATTTTTTGTATTTCAACTAACATCACAATTATTGTTAAGTATAAATAATTTCTTCTTAAAAAATTTCCATTTCACAATCCTTATAAAGAAAAAAGAAAATTTACATGGAAATCACTGATTATAATTGTATAACTATCATGACTGGGTTTTAATTATCATCTATATTTCCATTTATGATGTTAATTAAAATTTATAACTAAAACTAATAAAGGAAAAATTTTTTATTTTCTTTCAAAATTGATAAAATTACATATCAACATCAGAAAGATATTTATTCAATTGTAAGCTAATGTCAAATGAAAATACATTCCTAATTTTTACATATACCAAAGAGAAAAATTAGAACTTTTAACATTTAATAAAAACTGAAAATTAGATCTGGTCGACAAAATATATATCTAGGAATTTTAACCACTAAAAGGCCTTTTTATGATTTAATAATAAAAGTATCTTCAGGTCACAGCTCCTTTAATTTGCAAATAATACAAAAATATACTAAAATAGAGAATATAATTTTAAATAGTGCCTTTAAATTAATATTAAACTTAAAGTTACGTGACTATGCTTTGGTACATTTCCTAGATAAACTATATGAATATATATGATAAAATAAAAAATGTGTTATTAATATACAGGAAATACTCATATAACACAGTAGATAGGTTCCTAAAAAACACTGTGCTATTTGAAACTGTGTTATACGAGACCTCAAGCCAATATAAAAAAAAAGAGTTATGTTCCAAAACCAATTAAAAACAAATAACTTTCTTTAATTTATATAAGATACTTAATTTTTATTAAGAATATTAATAACATGAAACATAAAGAAAAAATATATATGTAAAACAAAAGAAAAAAAGTAAACAGCCTATGTAATATTCATGTAATAATTATATCTTCCTTACTTTAATAATAATATCTTGTTCAGTTAAAATGAGAACTTTTTTCTTTTTAATAATATCAATTTCACTTTCTGAACATTTCTGCATTTAAAGTTTATGTATCTTCTGCTCTTTTTATAAAATCTGCAATCTAACTCACTACAAACAATCATTCCTTAACATATAACTCAAAAAAAGCTATGAATAAAAAAGTTTTTCTTCTCTTTCACATTCCTCTATTGAAGAATAAAAACTTATTTTTTATCCACGAATTGAACATTTGGAAAACAAAATATTCAATGGTTGACAATTAACTCCATTTCAAAGTTAATTCAATTAACTCAATTTCAAATCAAAATCGAAAATAGACTGCATATTATTTCTCTCAGCAAACTAGTAAAATTGCATTTATGACTGCTGTATATACTTGTGTATAAGCTGAGGTTTTTTTCTCAGAAAAAATTTCTGAAGTGGGGGGTCATCTTATACATGGGTCAAAAAAAATCAACTTTTTTGGCTGGAGAAACTGAAGTAATAAACAAAATCATAACTTACTGAATGTCTCCTGAAGACCAGGAAGGAAATTTTGCGATAATTCATTTAATACAATAGCAGGTAAAATTTTATTTTACCCCAAAGTGATCAAGTGTGTCATGCCGCTGACGCCAATTTGCATCTATATACCATAATCAGATAGGTGATGCTATGCTGCATGATACGACACAACGTGACGTGAAAACTCTTGGCAATCAATCAAGAATCTTACTTAGAATTGATATTTGGGTGAATAAATATATTTATTTTTCATTATTATTAATTAAGAATGTTTTAATCCATTCACTAGTAATCGATAAATTCTTATTACATTTAACTAAAGTAAATTAAAAATAATTAAAACAATGTTTAATTAAAATTAAAATAACGAAAAAATAATTATTTAAAAATCTGTACTGAAAAATAACTAGATCTATCAAAAAAGTTCATCGTAAGCAAAATCAAAACTTCAAAATCGCACGTTTAACATCTAGAAATCACACTGCATACGTCATCCTGACTGTGTATGACATCATTGTTGGGATCATCCATTCATTTTAAAATATGATCAAAGATTTAAATAAAATAACTCATTTGTCAGCTCAACTGTAGGGAAAATGAAACTTTGAATGGTCTCTTGGGAGTCATATGACAGACATATTCTAATGGAATTTTTACTGGGATAATTTTAATATGAAACTTTTTCAGGAAAGAAAACATTTATTCAATAACAACAATAAAAAGAAAAATTTTTATGCAAATTAACTTGATATTTTCTGAAACTACATCATCTTAACAATAATGTCATATACCAAAATCAATTTTGCTTTGAAATAAAGTAAAATTTTACTTTACCCAAAGCAATTAAGCACGAAATGCTGCCGACTCCAACCTGCCTTTTTATAAGTGCATCAAATAGGTGATGCCACACTGCCTGATGCGTGGTGACACAGAAATTCTCAACAATAATCCAAGAATCTTATGTAGGCGTGCTCCGCTGAATCACTTCAGGTTAAAGTGATCCAGTGCAGCACGCCTACATAAGATTCTTGGATTATTGTTGAGAATTTCTGCTTCAGGCACATCAGGCAGTGCGGCATCGCCTATCTGATGCACTTATACAAATGCAGGTTGGAGTTGGCGGCGCGACATGCTCGATCGCTTCGGGTAAAGTAAAATTTTATCTTTTAAATTGATATATTGATGTTTGTATTATAATAATTTATTTTATATGTATATATTTAAAGTTTCAATAAAATATTTATTTTGACAAATGTCATTAATATATCGGCAACTAAAAATCAAAGATCACGTAATTTATCGATTTCAAATTTTTATCGGATTTTAAGTGCTAAAGTCAGGGGGTAGGCTGATACAAGGGTTATGCATTTTTACTGATTTTTAAACTCTGAAGTCGGAAGGTTGGCTTATATTCGAGTATATACGGTAATTGTAGCAAAGTACAGGTATTCTTCCTATAACATGATTTTGTTCTAACACAATTTGAAAATTGCAGAAACCCTCATATAGCATGGTACTCTACAACATGGTTTTTACTTAACATATTTATAAAATTATGTTTACTCTCTATAACACAAAACACTTTCATTAATTTTTGTAAATTCATACTAGGGACACACAATACACACACAAAATTGAAATTGTTGAAAAATACTTTGCTAAAATTAGTCATAAATGCAATTTCACTAGTTTGCTGTAAGAGGGACAATTCGCAGTCTATTTTCGATTTCAATTAAACAGTAAATTCAATTAATTTTGAAATTGAGTTAATTAGTTTCTTTAGGATAACCATCATTTTGGCCTTATCGTCTCTACAACATTTGATCTCATTATCAAGCAGCCATTCTCTTGCTGCTCTAAGTTCATTCCAAGTTTTTTTAACTTTTTGTGCAACTTCATTGTTTTCATATATTACCTTTCTAGCAATCAACCATCATACTTCTTCTGCAAGGAGTTAATTAGTGACAATTGAGTATTTTGTGTTCCAAATGTTCAGTTCTTGGATAAAAAATTAAGTTTTTATTCTTCGAAGAAATGTGAAAGAGAAGAAAAACTTTTTATTCATAGCTTTTTTTCAGTATGTGTTAAGGAACAATTGTTTTTTAGCAAATTGTAGTGGGTTAGATTACAGATTTTGTAAAGAGAGCAGAAGATACACAATCTTTAAATGCAAAAAAAGTTCAGAAAGTGAAGTTGATATTGCTAAAGAAAAACATTCTCGTTTTAATAAAACAGTAGTAAGGAAGATATAATTATTAAGTGAATGTTATATAGGCTGTATATTTTTTCTTTCCTTTTGTTTTACGTATATTGCTGTTTTATGGTCTTATGTATATACAGTCAAACTCGGTTCATGAACTCCTTGGATCATGAACAATTCAGTTTAAGAACAAATTTTCCAAACACAAAGCTTCTCGGATGACATACTGTATCAAGTTAAAAAAACGCAAGCCATCAGCATAAACATTTTCAATGATAATGCCACATGTCACTTTAAAAACAGGGATGCACAGATCATGGCCCTCCATTGACTTGTTGGTGGCCCGCCTCACCATGTGTTATTTTAACAAGTCATACAATCAACGAAATATTATGTGTAGTTTTGAACAATGCACTTTCAATTAATATTTTTCTGATGTGAAATAATTTTTACAGTGGTTTGATGATAATGTTTTTAAGCATAAGAAAAAAATAATAATCGTATTTGTAATAATAAGCATTTTTTTATTTTTACTGTATTTATGTGTGTGAAATAGATGATTTAAAAAATTGTACATGCACTGCCATTTAACTAATGAAAATTTAGAATAGTTAAATTTTGTTAAATCATGCAATACCATGCATCTAATTAAAAATTCTTTGTTTACTTTTGATTATGTTGCTTTGTAAGATGTAATTAATAAACATGATATGATATATAACTTTTGTAGTTTTTTGGCGGCCCTCCTACAAGCTGCTATGAATCTATGCAGCCCTTGGTCTTAACAAGTCTGTGCATTTCTGTTTTAAAACATAGAGAAAAACAAATTACACTGAACAACTTTTTAGTGAGACAGAGGCCTAGTGGGTCTGAAACAGAGTCGAGTGGTGCCAACAGAGAAAAAAGAAAAAGAATCCCCTTCCAAACAATAACATTTCACTTCCTCACCACCTTCCACTTACATCCTTAATTCTTCTCCATACAGGTAGGGTAAAACTAAATTAAGTTTTTGTCTATATTTGATCTGCTTAGTGTTGTGTTTATCTTTTTTGTGATAGAGTTAATGGTTTCCATTGATTTTGTGTTAAGAACTTGTGCACAAAGTACTGTTGTAAAAGTTCATTAATTTTGTGTTAAGAACTTATGCATAAAGTACTGTTGTAAAAGTTTAAATAAGCAATCATCTGGGGTCCAGGAATGGATTAATCCATTTTAAATTAATTCCTATTGGGAAACTAGTTTCAGTTTACAAATGATCTTCAGAAACGAATCGAAGTTCATGAACCAAAATTTCACTTTATTTTTTCTTTCATGTTTCCTGTTATTAATATTCTTAACAAACATTAAGTTTTGTACGGACCCGAGGTCGGCCCGCTGGAAAGTATCACTCCTCACTCGAACGTAAACTGACGAAATTGACAAATTTATAGGTAACATCGGGTGAGAGGGTCTCTGTTCCAGCCGGGTCCGAACTCCTCCGGTTTCCACCATCTCCCTAAAGAAAACAAACAGGTTATGATATATGCCGCACAGAACTCCGACATCTGCAGGTGTTCGGAGGGGTTGCGCGAAATTATGGGACAGAGGTCGAAAGATCACCTTCCCCGAGAAGTATTTGTTTATAGATCAAAGCTGAGGAGGAAAATTGGGGACAAAGGACAGTTAGTTGGTTCCTGCCCGAGACAGTCGTCGGACATCTCCTTTTAACTCTGGGATCAATAAGTTGGTTCCTACCCGAGTTAGTTATCGGACGTCTCCTTAGTGGACTCCAAGAAAAAGTCGAGCTTGAGTCCGAAGTGTCGAACAGTTCAATTCCACCCAGGAAGATCAATAGTCACCTTCCTAATCGGAACTGTGAGGAAAGCCGTCGCTCCTTTTGTGAAAGACTATCATAGTATCACGAAAGTACGACTCGTCATCTGGGAGAGTCGCTCCGCCGACCATAAGAAAAACCAGCCCGTCAATCTCAACCGCCGACCGCAGGAGAAACCAGCCCGCCTACCTCAGCCGCCGACCGGAAGAGAGACCAGCCCGTCAATATCTGTCGCCAAGGAAACAACACTTAAAATTGTTGTAAAAGGTATTGTCCTCAGACCTCATTGTTGGGTCAGTTATCTGTAAAACTACCTCTCTTCAAAAGAAGATGTTTGTGCTTACAAACGTTCTCTCAGTGTCCGTTCTGTCCAACCTCTCATCACCCGTCCTTAACCGCGTCACACGCCGCTCATAGGCTATCCGCCTGTTGGAGACCGCTTGCGTTTAATCTAGCGGGCTTCGCGGGCTCGCGGGCCTCACAGTTTCTTCTTTGGAATTAAACAAAGTTGTTTGTTTTAATTAGTTTTGGAACATAAGTTTCCTTTTTGTATTGGCTCCAGGTCTCATACAATACAGTTACACACAACACGGTGTCTTTTAGGAACCTATCTATCATGTTAGAGGAGGGATATCTGTTGCATTTTGTGTGTGTATTGTGTGTCCATAGTGTAGAATTTACAAAAATTATATTAGCTTTTCATTTTGGAAAGCTAATGTAGAACTTTGCTTTCTCTGGCTTCAAGTTGCACTTTGTTACTAGCAAGTATTATTGCTAATATTACTAAATTCCACCATGTGATTGCTGCTATCGATACCAAAGTATTTTTCTACATGAGTGATATCATTCGCACATCCCAGTGGAAAACTGTTTCTTAGCCCTAAAAATGTATCTAATTAAACAGTTTTCTGGGTCTGAATCAACCTTTTTATGGACATTATTGCAAGACTTTCAATTACTTCTGGAAATGCAACTTTTCCACCTTTATCCACAAGGACTTATTCAACTTTATGATGCCTTTCTATGTATGGACACCAACCACTGGCCTCTGCAACAATCTTATTCCAGTCCCTTTAAGGTATTATCATGCCATTAACAGAAGCATGAGAAGAGTAATTATCAACAGATTCAAACCTGAATTCGCATTAAAATTAGAGCCATTTCTCAACATCAACATTCCATCACTATCCAAGTCATCCTCAAAAACTGCAGCCTCACTGGCTATCTTTACTACTATCTGTTCTGGCAGGAAAGTAATATTTTGTTTCCCTATATCAAATCATTCCTAGTTCATTTAAGAACTGGTGGGGGAGCACTATGGCAGAACTGCTTGCCTATTTCTCCTCATTCCGGAAGTGGCAGCGTGGTCACTTTTCGTATTTCTTGTCATGTAGATCCCCAACACTTTTGACCTATGCTATTGATCTGAAAGGATGCACCTACTATTCTCCAGGCATGGAAACTTGCCAAACAATCATAGTTCAAATTTAAATATCAAAAACAAATATATTTGAAAATTATATTATATTGTTTTATAAAGTTAGTTTTATATAATTGTAAAATTTTTTGAAAAATGCAATAAATAAATTATGGATACTCATATTATCAGTATATGCCAAATCCAGATTCTACATTAAAATCTCTAGTGAAAATAGAAGTGAATTTTATCCTAAAATTAATAATACATACATTAAATTTGATATGAAAATATATATAATAAAATCAGTGAAAAGAATAAGCAATAAAATTATAAAAACAATTAATTATTCGTATAATTAACATGATAATAAATAGTCAAATAACAAAATGTTTTTACTAGAACAATATGAGGACTTAATATGCAAGAAATATTGTTAAAATATGAATTATAAATTATTTGTTCTCTGAGTGAGAAGCTGATATGTTTCTATGAAACTGATCAAATCAAACATCATATGATTTAGTATTTAAAAGAAGCAAGCAATTAAATTATAGATAAATACTAATTAAATATTTTAAAATTTGGAATTTTTATATGCTCCTAAATTTACAAATTTTATTTGTACATTTGTAAGTTTTGTTCCTAATTTGAATACTGCTGTTATTTTGCTTCCAAAAGTACCGAAATAAACTTTATATATTATTTTTTGTAATATATTTCATAATTGGATCAATTAAAAGTTTCTTATTTCACAGATTTGAATGAAAAATGCCAATTATAAAACAAGGAAATTTTTTGTATAATTGCCAATTGCCACCATCTTAAAATATTTCTGTAATATGTTAATTAACTGGGTAATTTTATATTATACTGGTTGCTAATGCATTTATTCATAATATTTAAAATTTTTAGAGTTATAGAATATAATTTCATATTCATAAGTATGAAAGTTCATAACTTGAGGAGCATCTGTATATATAACAGTCATTTGATGACTCTAATGCAGGGATGCACAAACTTGTTAAGGCTAAGGGCTGCATAGATTCACTGTGACCAATAGGAGGGCCACCAAAAAAATTACTAAAGTTATATATCATATTATGCTTATTAATCACATGTTACAAAGCAAGATAATCAAAAGTAAATAAAGAATTTTTAATTAGATGCATGGTATTATACTGATTTAACAATTCTTTTATGTTAGGGTTCGAAATTTGCAGTGGCAGTGCTATCTTGTGTGATTGTAAATTTTTTTTAAAATTTCCTATTTCACACATAAATATAGTAAAAATAAAAAAAATGTTTATTATTACAAAATATGATTATTATTTTTTCTTAAAAAACAAATAAAACTAGCACTTTTTGCAGTAAGGTAAACTTTATTTTCTCTAGTTTGTAGTGTTACAGTTAGATCTCTGTGATTCTTTTAACAAGGTTGATATCAATCACCATTTCTGGGTTTCTTGTAGGTTCATTCTTTTGTTTCCTTCCTCAGTTCTGTTAGCTGAGGGGGGTAGGGGACAGGCTGGAGAGCAAGCAGCCCAGAGGCTTTTTTTTTATGTTTAGTTTGGTTTTTGATATTTCCCTAACAGCTTGAAGGCTGTTATTAGTGTCCCTCGGCTTTTCTCTTGTTGAGATTCTTCCAATAAGTTTCAGTTTTTCTTTTTGCAGGGCATTATTGTTCACAGTTCCAGGGGTTTTCTCTTCTGTTCTTTTGATATTACTTTGTTTTCTTTCTGTTTCCTTTTGTTTCCTCACTTGTTAAAGTTGACTTTAGCCTTTTCAAAGTTTTTATGGTGTTTCCACCTGTTTCTTTAATTGGTTTAAATAATCTAGGGTTAGTTGTTTGCTTCTGCGGTTTTTCTTGGTGTTTCCTATTGCTTCCTTGAATAATTTGATTTAATTTGCAATAAATCATTAGACATACTGCTTATTCTTGTATTCATATTACTTACTTTGATCCAAGCACTCAACTGCTAGAAGTGCTTGGATGATCAAAGTAAGTAATATTTAATTTGCATTAGTACTTTTGTTTCCTTGTGTTTCCACCTGTTTCCTGGTGTTTTTCATTACTATTTCTTGTACTTTTGATTCTCAATCATAAACTGCTTTCTCAGGCTTATAACTAATAATGAAATAGATCACAGCACTTTATAGCAGTCCCGATAAATAATAAGTATTTATCAGTCAGTTTCAGAGATCAGAATAAGCTAATTTTTGTTTTGACTTTCATATTATTTCAAGCAAAGGTATTGCATTATCATGTACAGTTCGTTCCAAAAAGGTAGTCATCTACTTCGCAGAGGCTGAGCTTACCGGAAGTTGACTAGTTATAAAGTCTGTCAGTTCGAACGTGCATAGTGGAAGTTAAAAATGGAGCGTCTGTTCTGACTAAAAATAGGGGTAAGGTATACGAATGAGATGGGTGGATTATAGCACTCTGAACTGAAAAGACTAATCGCTGATAACTATTTCAATCCAGGCAGACTTTCTAGTTACAAATTGAGTAAATACATAACCCGCTCTAATATCATTTTTTAAATTTTGAATATTGGTAATTATGAGTATATGATATTCACAGATTTATTTTTTAAATTCTAATATATTAATATATCGTATTTGTTTGCAGTCATATATTATATATAAACTACATATAGAGTTTTTTTTAATATATTCGAAGTCGCGCTAATCGAGGCCTATCTGTATATGTAGAGTTTTTTTTATATATTCCCGTTGAGAATAAGAATGAAATTTTATTTGCATAAACCGCATTTTTTTGAAGTTATTATATAAATTTATATTGAAAAATGATTTCATATTGAGAATGGCAGCGATGTTTTATGAATTATAATAACTAGTTTTATAAGTACCAGTAGTATATATATATTAGAATGGCAGCAATGTTTTATGAATTATAATAACTAGATTTATAAGTAGTATATATATTCGAAAGACAATTATTTTGGTAAATCTAAAGCAAATGCATATTTATATATGACTAGTTCAAAATACACATTTAATGATATAATTACTAAAGTACAGTATGCACCAAAATATACAGTACTGAAACTCTCGTATCTCAAACGCGCATGTGTGTTTATAGACAGGGCATAGCGCCAGCCGTACATGTTCTCAGTAATGAAAAGAAAGTTGTGTTGTGCAGTTGTTGTTGGAAATGGTCTCTCGACGGGGGAAAAAGTATAGTTGAGTATTATTTACACTCATACACAACTCAATTCCTTGGTTTTGAGCAGCCAGATGTTATTGTCCAGAAACCGCTATATAGTGCACATGTGACGATATGGTGTGCTGTCTCAGCACACAGTACAATAGGCCCCTATTTCATTGAATATGAGGAAGGCAATGCCCTTAATGGTCCGATCGCCATGTCAGGGACGTGGCGATTGAACCATTTCTTCAGGATTTGAGAAGGCTCAGTTGTGCAAAGGGCCTTCATATGAATAGACAATGGTATCAACAAGAGGGGCAACCAGCTATAAGCTTGAGAATCTCTAGGATGAATCAATGATTCATCCTAGAGATTCTCGAGCTTATACCTGGTCACCCCAGGATGTATCTCAAATGATTCATCCTGCAAAACTTTCCAGGATGAATCATTTCACGTGGCACTGACTTCCCATTCCCCCGATCTTACACATCTGATGTCTACTTGTGGGAAATGTTAAAGAAAAGTGTGTTTAACTGTGGAGATCCGCCAAGAATTTTTGCCTGCTTACGGGCAAATCATCTTTTGCAGAAGTCAGCAGCAACCTCTGTTCCGGGATATGTTTGAGAATCTGCGTGAACGATATGTACACTGTCTACAGCGAGTCGGTATACACTTCGGACATTATGCAAACCGTGATAAATGAACACATTAATAGTGTGTATGTTAGTTTTTTAGGAGAAATAAACTAATACATGACAACAAGATAATATTGTTCATTTTTTTCATTTCAGTACTGTATATTTTGACGCATACTGTATTTCATAAGAAATGATTTTTTAAAATGAAATTTTGTAGAAACTAAGTTTAACATTTGTATCTTTGCAAATCAAGTTCAATTGTTTTATAATGTTTGGATGAAAACAATAAAAATACAAAGTGAAAGATATAACTATCTTTATTAAACAATAAATGCACAAAGTGAAAGATAGTTATATCTTTATTAAAATAAATAGAAGAACTTAAAATATATAACAACAGAAACAGATATAATAGAATATATATATATATATTCTAACAGAACAGAACTTAAATATATAATAATTGAAATCTGTTATAGTTGTCTTTATACCAAACTTTCAGAAAGACATGGTAGAATATAAACTATAAATTTGACAATCCAACACAAATATAAACTCTTATTAGAAAAATTAGTAGAAAACCAAAACAGACATCATAACACAAAATTCATTTTGACACTCACGTTCAATTTTTATATTTTCTTTTTTAAATCCGACAATTAAGTTGTCATGGAAATGAAATAAATATCGTTTGGTTTTTATCATTTGGTCAATTAACGGATATAAACACTATCAATGAGAATCGTTTTGGAACAGTTTTTAATTTTATTACAAATGCAGAAAGAAGTATGCATTTTCGAATAAAACAATAAAATAAAATACTTCCCATAGTCGCCATTATGTTATTGCCAGTGTTTCGCTTGGTGTTTCAACAACTTATTGCTTAATTACTCGCTTAGTTACGACTATATAATGCTGCATTTTGCCAAAATTAATAACAACATAGATTAATTTGTAACTAATAAATTGAAACTTTCCTAATAAATGCTCAAAATCAATTTTCGGAAAAAATAATTGAACACCTGTCATTAAGTCTACCTAACCTTGTTGCTTAGAAAAAATAAATGGAATTGTCCAAAGCTCCGCAAACTCGAATTCGCGCCTGTACTGATTAATCTCATTGGTTTGTAAGTATTGTAAGGAAGCCGAACATCTTCCGCTTAGGTGACAAACTTTTTGGAACGAACTGTACCAGGACTCAATTCACAAATCAAAATAATACGATATTTATAAACAGCGATTATATGCACGTTGATTTACTCTATTTATGAGAATCATATTATTGCTATTATATTTGGGAATTTTTCATTTATAATAATTTGTGCAATAAAATATTCAAAATTGTTAAGTATATTAAACAATATATTTTCTATGTTTACAAATGTGCAATAATAGGGAGTTTCTGCACAACTACAATGTGGTTCTGACTGATAACTTTCCAAAACGATAAGATTTTCTTGTTTAATTATCAGTAGTCACTTCAGCAATTCAAGGTTAGTTTGAACCTCCTCCACCAGATGCTGTATTATCATAAATTCTATTTTATTTTCTATCATCTCTATTAGAGATAATCTGTTAAATTAAACTGCTGATGGAGAATTTTAATATTATGGGTTGCATCGGTTCACCTGAAAAAACAGCAATAAAAGGCTGTTTTTATTGGTCAACAATATAACCAAAACAGATACAAAAAACAATGATATGACTCACAACCTCGCGCATGTGCAGATCATGGACTTTATCGGTCAGAACTAAGTCATAGCTGTGCGGAAACTCTCTAATATCAGGATATCTATCTATTCAATTTTAGAGAATGAAATAGATTTTTAGGAATGAAAATTATAAATATTGTACTTATGGAAAGCAAGTTCAACTGAAACTTAAGCAATCAATTTTTGTGACAAAGTGGGGGGCATTTATATTAATACATTATTTTCAACACTATATATAGAAGTATTTCTGTAAGTTTATTTTGAAACTTTTGCATTGCTAAAGAAATTATCCATTGATAATCTTTGAAGTGAAATAAAGATTTACAATTAATTTATTGTAAACAAAAAACTTTTTCATTAAAAAAATTAAAAATTTGAATTAATTTTGACATTTGAATTAAAAATTTCCATATTTTTACATTCCTATGTAATGTAGTGTGCACTATAGTTTAAGAAATGCTGGCATATTTGTATAGATTTGTTGTTTATTTTTTTAATTAGCCCAAAATTTAATTTTTATGTGAAAAATGAGAAATTTTTTGACTTCACAAATTAGGCTTGATATCCGTGTCAGTCTTAATCTGGAACTCTAATTCTCAATATTTAATTTAGATCAGAAAATCTGAACATTAAACAATGTTATAATGAAACATATAGTATAGTTTATTAATTATTACTGATAATTAACAATCAATATTAAATTTATATGTTCTGATAATTATTGCCATATGATGTAAAATGTTTATTATGACAGGTTATCATATATATACTCTATTTATAAGACTAAAAATACAGTTGTACTATTTACTATAATTTTGCCATAATTATTATGTAATCATTTATATAGATAAATTTAAATTTCATAAATTGGAGAACTCCTATACTTCATTTACTATGAAAATGTTATGCAAAAGGAATTCATTCTTGTAGGCTAAATTGTCATCTATCAGTATTGAAAAATTATCACAAAAATGACACATACAAGGATTCCTTGTTTCATCAAAGATTTTTTGTTTGGTTTTCTGCAGTAATTTTGGCCAAACATGCTCATACTTTCCATTTTTTGATTATTAGCTCTCTAATATAAAAAGGAGTCTAAAGATCAAATTGCAACTAAAAGAATAAAAATTTCATATTTCAGATTCAGAATAAATTGCAAACAATAGTAACATAGTCCCAAAGAAAGATTTCTGACAATGTAGATATGCTGAATTTTATATATAAGTTTAGTACAAATCAGATACTTTGATAATGATATATTGTAATAAAATATAAGCCTATATAGTTTCTGAGCCAGTCCTGAAAGTGCTCCACTTTCACTTTATAAGATAAATCATTTAAAAAAGAAGTTAAAATCAGTTTTAAAAAAGAATAATTTTCTATATCATTGAAGTATAAAACTCAAACTCAAAGAATATCTTTTTTCATATTGTAGAATTAAAAAACAAGCAAACTCATGAATTTATAAATCTTTTAAAGACTCAATGCCAAATTAAGGAACAATGGAATTGGATGAAACTGTAAATGAAACAAATATTTTAGGAAATAAGTGTTTTTGAAACTGTGGACAGTGCTTACTGGTATTACTAGTATTAACTTAAATTGAAACAAAAATGTGTAAAACATGAATATTTTGCAAATATATCTTTACATTTTTAGCATTATTTAAACTTAGGATGACAAGGATATATTTTTTATAGTAGTTTTTGTTAACAAGTTATATTAAATGTTAAGATAAAATATCAAATGTACTGTCATGAATCATATCACATTTGAAGTTATTCATAAATAGATAATATATCACTATAATTATTTAAATTATTATTATATTATTAAATTTCAGATATATTTAAGAGATATCAACATCAAAATGCTTGAAACAGAAATTAATAATAATATATCACTATAATTATTTAAATTATTATTAAATTTCAGATATATTTAAGAGATATCAACATCAAAATGCTTGAAACAGAAAACACTTTTATTCCTGAAGTTTTGAAAAACAGCAATGATGCAGTAAATATTTTTCTTCTCTAAAAATCAATATATTGATAAAAATATTAAATTTAAATATTTTTTAATTTCAGAAAATTTCACAGCTTGATTTTGAAACAGTTTGGTTTGGTTGGATACTTAAAGACAAACATAATCAAGAAAACTGAAAATCTGTTTTGAATGTTAATTTTCTTTCATTTAAATCAAAATAAAATTTAACAATAGCAAAACTAGAAATTCCAACAATTGTAATATATAATAATCATATTATAATTTAAAATATAAAATAGCTATTTTAAATAAGCATTTTATTATTTTCCTCCATTCATAAATAAACTGTATAATGCAATTCCTTACTCAACACCACTTAAAATTTATTATTATTAAGAATGCCAAAGAAAAAATTAGTTTTTAACTAAATTAAAAAATTAATGTTAATAATAATAATTTTATAATATAATGAAAACTGTATATATATGTAATAATCATCATAATACAATAATATATATATATAATCATATCAGCTATTTACATAAAATATTATTAAAGTTTGACTTGTAAAAATTTTTCAAAAATATAAATACCATGCAAGCTGGAGATTGTCTGCATAAAGTGAAAATACTAAACAGGATATAATTACTTTCAAGAAATGTTTTAGATCTTGTGTAATAGCTAACAGTTGAGAATAAAATTACACTGGATTATAAAATTCACTTTTTACAAGAATAAACCAAATTTAACAATAAAAATTCACAAAATTTTTATTATTTTAAATCAATAATAATAATAAATATTAAAAAATTATACCCAAAATTTAAGTTCAAAAGTATATCTACCAATATAATATTCCAATGTTAAATGTTATGCCAAAATGAAGTATTGAGAGAAGTATGTGGATGATGTCTTATCATCACTGCAAACTAGATATGGTACTGATACTGGTTCAAAAATTATCATATGAGAACTTACAATTTCATTTTTGCATAGATATGTAGGGGTCGGCAAAACCCCCCTCTATGTGTCATCTTTAAGACGAAGAATGTGATGACGCTGTTGAAATAACAGGATGTAATTGATATCATTATTGTCTCTTTTGAGGTAATGTATTCAGATGTCTTTGTAAGTAAAGT
Source organism: Olivierus martensii (assembly GCA_000484575.1). Taxonomy (NCBI): domain Eukaryota; kingdom Metazoa; phylum Arthropoda; class Arachnida; order Scorpiones; family Buthidae; genus Olivierus; species Olivierus martensii. The sequence goes on from AYEL01072798.1 coordinate 30,106, forward strand.
CCAAGACTCGACATCTGAACTGTTTGGAACTCATCTGAACTGTTTGGAACTATCTAGAAATGATGTAAGACAACCCCTGCCTGGGAAAGGTGAGGAAGAGGTGACAGGAATAATATAGTGAGGACGACGCAAGTCAACGCTTTTTTGGTTCTGTGCTTCAGCTTGTTGGTTTGTTAGTTCTACACATCGATTAATCTATTTCCAAAAATTTTGATTCTCATACTTAACGGGTGTAATCCTTCATTACTAAATAGGCTTCGGAGGAAGATATTTGGTAACTGCAATTTTCAATCATCTGTACTGTGTTGTGTGTGGTATTATTCAAGAGACTAGAGACTGTTGATTAGAGACTAAAGACTGTTCGTGCCATTTCCAAGTTCGTCAACAAGAGTGATAAAACAAGTTTATATTTACAGGTATCTACCTCTCATTGTTGGTACATAATGTGTGTAAATAGAAATCTCTCTTGATTGTGTGTTTTACAAATAAAGAAGCTGTTGAATTAACTTCAATGTTGTTCTCCGTCTTGGTTCTTTGAGTCGAATCGCCTCATTCGCCATCCTTACCCGCACGTCTAACCTGAACTGCTCTTAGTTTGTAAGACCTGTAGTTTCCGCAATTCTATTTCCGCCCGGAATTCCACAGATAAAATAGATGATATCTGTACATATAAATCATAATTGAATAGAGACAATACACTACAGATATTACAGGAAACTCTCTTATCAGCTGTTGTTTATCATATACATATCATGAGCTAATGAATTACAGATTGGCAACCTTTACAGCACTTTTTACTAGATTTTTTTTTAACATTATTTCAATGTTATGAATGAAGATAAAAAAATATGCTTAATACTCAAAAAAGGGGTTAATTATAGTTTTGATTTTAATATTATGCTAAAAGTCTTTAGAAAAGATGAAATGATGGTTAGTGGTTAAAAAAGCGGTTTATGAAGGGAATAAAATAAAATGTACAATGCAATTCCTTACTCAATATCACTTAAACTTTTATTATTAAGAGAGCCAAAGAAACAATTAGTTTTTAACCAGAAAACATCACTTTTTAATTTCTAAAGAATGATAAATTAGAAGTTGTATATAAGATTGGTATTGTATGAAATTCATATATATATGAAAGAATTTTACATAAGCTACATAAAATGATACCTGAAAAACAATTGCAAGAATATTGATGCGACAGAAAATGAAAATTTTGGTAGTCTTTGTTAATAGATCTTATAAGCCAAGATAGTTTGATTAACAGGATGTAGTAACAATATATGAAATATGAATTTAGGCAATTACATAAGATAACCAACATTATGTCAAACAGATGTATTGAGAATAGTGTTTATGATTTCCTGGCTTTTTTTCATTCCCGGGATTCCCGGGAATGCATTAAAATTTAACAAAATCTAAAAAAGTAGTTATTTATTTATTTGAATTAATGGGATGGTTGAATTTTCAGACACCAGGTATTGAAATTATCAGATGCATGTTTTGCCACTAAATTAAGCATAGTTTGTTTTCTTGCAAAACTCTTCGAAGATTCCAGTTCATATAATGTGCATATATTAAAAATGATTCCATCATGTAGACACATAGGTGTATTACCCTGAACTGTTTTTTCAAGTAGAGCTAATGCTTCTTTAAGTTTCCCCATGTAGAGCAAGCATATAGCCATATTGTTTAATAACTGTACAAAGAATATATTTATTTTTAATTAAAACCAATAAATTATTATTATTATTATTATTATTATTATTATTAAAAAGATAATACCATTGGCTTATTTGGCTCTAAAGAATAAGCCTGCTTATAATAATTATATGCATCAGCATAACCATTTTGTGCAATTGCCATCATAGCTCTAAAATTAGAAAAAAAAAATTAATAATAGTAATAAGCTAATGAATAAGCAACTGCAGGATACATACTTATTAACAAGTTCTTCGACTTCATGCCAAGTTTCTTTTGATAAAGATGATCGCAATACACTAGCTTTACTAAAACATTCTTGGGCAGCCTTAACATCCCCTAACTATTCAATCATAATTTAAATATTTCAACAAGCAAAAATATTTAACATATTTGATGATATTTACCTGTAAATATAATCGACCAAAAGCTGAAAGCAACTGTGGTTTATGTTCTTCATCCTTTTGAATTAAAAGATCCATCAACCTTACAGCCATGACATAATCCTTAAATTAGAATAAATTTTTATTTTTGCATTTTGTTTCATAAATAAAATATCCAAATAGAAACATTGCATATAAAGGACAATTTAACAGGAATAAATTAGACAAATTAAAAATAAAAACAGGAAAGCATTATTAAAATGTATTGTTACATAAAAAGTTTATTATAGACAATATCTTGGAAATTAAACTATTAAAAAAACAATTATATTAGAAATGAACTTACTTTTAATGAAAGGACACAGTTAACCAATGAATATAAAATTCGGCATTCTCTTTCTTCCCATAATTGAATTGATCCTGTAATATGGTAAATGTTTAATAACATTGTCATCATCTGTTTAATAATTAGCAAGATAAAATCAAAAGTTCTTATAAAGCTATTTTAAAAATTATAATTTACTTGAAAATATTAATTTCCTTTCTTCATTTAAATCCAGCAATATTGAATTATCACATGTATAGTTTATTTAAAAATGAATGATTGAATTATCATTATACTTATTTGAACAAAATTCAAATAATGAATTTTATTCAATTTGTTTATTAGAAAAACAATAACTAAATCTTACAAATACTTTTGTAAATTGACAGCATACTTAAAAGTCCTAAATTTATAATCAATTACAATTTTGAAATCTAATATGTCTTTTTTATTGATGTTGATTCAAGATATGGCTAGGCAAGAATTTGAAATTTCATCATGGATGCTTTTATAAAATTGTAAAATTGTTTAAATGAATAGGTTACTAATTAAATGTTAATTAGTAAATAAGCAATATATCAGATTTATTTATTCTTTGGCAACACTTTCGATTGGTTTATCAACCATCAGCCAATCTCATTTACAATCTATAATACATAAAATAAACTACATTAAATATCTTAAAACATTTTGTAAGTCATGCCATATGTACCTTTAAAATATAAACACACACAAGATTAAACTCTTACCTTACTTATTACTTAAATCTATAACTCAATTCAACTCAAAAATTCTTTTGTTCCTAAAGTATTCTTAAAACTTTGTCAAGAATTTTTGAAATGGTTCGATAAAGTTAAGAAGAATTCCATAATGACAAAGAACTACAGTGGAATAATGTAAGTTAGAATCATCGAACCATTTCAAAAATTCTTGACAAAGTTAAGAAGAATTCCATAATGACAAAGAACTACAGTGGAATAATGTAAGTTAGAATCTATCTTTTTTAATATAGACAATCCCTGACTTATGCAAGTAGACTATTCTGTTAAACCAAATACATAAATAAAATCTATATATGTCAGAGCATACCTTACAATACGAATATGTCACAAAGACATAACAATAAAAACAGTTAAAGAAAAAAACACAAATTACACATGGTAATGCAGATGGCTTATCCAGATTGAATCCAGATTCCAATCTGGATTCAATTCCAAGTCCCACCTTCAGTTTTTCAGAAGAGGATGGTAGTATTCTTAACTAAAACTAACCTTAAGTACAGAGCTATGTAACTTATATTCTTAGTCTCAGAAAAAATGTTCCATGTTAAAAAAAATGATCCATGAAAAAATATTCCAGTTGATGTTTTAGAAATGAATATACATGGATACATATTCTATTTAATGTACATTCAAATGCGTTTTTTGTTATGATGTACAAATTATTCTTACTACCCATCCATGTCTTTCCACAATGTACAGATGACAGAATTAAAATTTCCATTATTCTGAAACTGTCAATACAGTGCGATCTGAAATGACAAAATACAGTAAAGAACTACAGTGCACGCTATATGCAATCTCACTTTACGTGTTTTCCCGATAATGTGATTTTAAAAAATAAATTAACTTTTTAAATTAAAAATAAATTGTTTAAAAATTTCATGTGGATGAACTGCTCGAGTACCATTCAACAGAGCTCAACTAATGAAGAGTTTCTCAAAATAGAAAACAAAATAAATGACTGAATTTTTTAAACATATTGACAGTGCTGTCAAAATAATTAAAGAAAATGATTCTAATGAAACTAGAAGTACCAAAGTTGCGAGAGAAATTCAAAATTCTTTGGCTTGCTACAAAGAACTTTATAGCGAGACAGCACCCGCTCTAGCATTTATGATGCCCCGGACAAAAAGACAAATTGCTGCCTCTTAAACATATACTTTTTAAAAATATATAAGGCAGAATGGGTTAAGGGCATAGTTGGGGAAAGTGCATTATCGGGCTTTTTTTAAGCAAAATTTTGATGATATCATAATCTACTACAAGTTAATATAGACCTATCGACATAGATAACACACGATGAATGATGCGATTCCAGTATTTACATTGACCTTTACAAAAGCGTTGCGTCTGAACAGTGCACACAACTTTGACAGGATCTTAAAAATGCAATAATTCTTAAGATAACTTCACATTAGGAGATATTTTTTTGGTAAGTATGAAGAATATTGATTAAAGTTTAAACAATATTTATTTATCATTTCAAAATTTGTTGAGAAAAATTCTGGTTAGCTCTTGTCCAGTAAAAATTGTTACCTGGGGCAAATGCAGATCAACACCTTGGGGTAATCACATATTAGGCTGCTCTAGCCTCATAACACGTTCAATTTTATTTTTTTGTGTTCTACAATTTAATCTGTTTATTAACTTTTTTCTAGCATATAACATGGTTTGCAGCTACATTAGAAAAACCAATGGGCGATTAATCAAAAGAAATAAACAAAATATGAACGTTGTCGAGATGATTGATCAATGCAAAGACATCAAATAAAATTTTCATATATACCATTTTTTATTTGATATAAACCTTTGGTCATATTAAATAACAAAATGTGTGTTTTGTTACTTTGAAAAAAAAATAAAAAGTGATATAAAGGAAATAATGTGAGAAGAGGTATAGCGAAATAAAACAAATATATAAAGTGACATAAGTACATAAATTGTTATTAAACAATTTGTATTGTAAGTACAACAATTTGTATTGTTTAATAACAATTTTGAGATATAAGTATACGTTCACTAGTGTTGTCAAATTCTAAAAACTGGTTTTTTAAAGAAAATTATGGAATTCGAAAACCGGTTTTTTCAATAAAAAAGATCGGTTTTAAATGTATACATAACACTTATATATTAATTTGCTATAATGTTTAAAATGTAAGCAAAAGTACTCGTCAAGTTATATATACCGAAGATAGATGGCAACACTGTTCCAAGTGTGGAGCAATGTGCATTTTGTGCCTATGTAATTGTGTCCGATTGTTAAATCTTAAGAAAAAAAAAAGAAAAACACCCAACAAAGTGTCGCTATTGTGCCGTACAAAAGTCAAGCATGAATAACCCGATATGATTCCAAGAAGCGGCGTGTAGTGTATACGCGAAAAATTTACAGGTAGGCCTCGATTACTGCGAGTTCGAATAATGCAATATTCGATTAGTGCGACTTATAAAAATTATACAGTTTTTAATTTATAACTAATTTATTAGTTAAATTAGTTTTAAGTAATTTATTAGTGATTATTGACAATTTGGTAAAACCAAATAAATTTTTACTCTATATTATCTTTTTAACTATTCATGAGCAGTTTATATTATCATAAGCTATTAGATAGATTTTGCTAATACTAGAGACTTTTCCAAATGAAAAATATTTAAATTCTTAGCAAAAATAATTCGCTATTTGTTCATAACTGAAAAAGCACCTGTTCTTTCTTATTATAAACTGTACTTATAACATTACTTACAATTGTGCCATTTCATTTTCAAATTTTAGAAACTCAAAAAATTTTCAAAAATTTTAAATATTACAATAAACAGAATGCTGTAGCAATAAGTGTAAAACTGCACAATTATAACATATTACAATAGTATTTCAAGATGTCAGAGCTTACAATGAAAAAGCTTTGTTTTATAATCAGAACTTTTTTAAATCTCTGAAATAAAAAACTCCTGATTGGTCTAATTATGGAATACAATATTATTTGTTATGCAATATAGTATATGCAATGACTTCAGTATTTCATGGTTGTCTCTTAGCAATAGTTTCTGAGTTATGAACTTTTCAAATTATGAACAAATTACATTCATAATACAAGGATTATCTGTAATTAAAGCATTGATTGATTGATTGATTGTAGGAAAGGGGGGCTTTACACAGCCCTAGCACTGCTGCGACTACTAATTAAAGCATACAAACCTACTTAAGACTTGTATTATGGCTAAGCAGGATATATTTGAATATAGTATAAATAATTAAAAACTGTTATCAATCAGTAATATTACAAAAATAACCCCTTTTAGAATAGTCTTTTAGGCATAAATAGAAACTATAGACTTATATAGTATATCTGCAACTTATGTAGTTTCAGAAATGTGTGGATGCATCTCCTTATTTTTATTGAATTTCCATAAAATTTGAATGTTTAATGAAAAACGTGTTTCATTATTTATGATAACAATGTTAACAACTTTTATGCTCATAAATTTCATTTGGTCATTCTGTTTACTAATGCATCCAGTCATGTATATCAAATTTAAGCATTGTTGAACATATACAGTTTTCAATTTACATAGAAATTTTTTGAACAAATTAACCACATAAAACAGAGATCTACTGTATATTTAGGAAATAATAAAACTGAACTATTTATTTAAAACAAAAATAAACAGCATTGATCAGGAAAGGAAAAAAAAAGATAAATTGAGATCTTGATTATCATGAGATAATTGATATAAACTGAGGTTATTGATTATCTTGAGCTAAAGTAGTACAGCTGAAAAAGACCTCATGAGTAAATTGAAAATGTTTCTGCAATAAAATTTTCTCTCCTAATCAATGGTGCGATGTTGTTTATTTTTGTTTTAATTTTACATAAGGAAGAAGTAAAATAAAATACTTATTTAAAATTTTACTTCCCAACTTTGAATATAAGAAATAACTTATCATAAATATATTAGTAATTTTTATTTCTTATGTACAGTGGTTTAAAGGATATACCTAGTTAACTGAAATTTATATTAGTCATTTTAAGCAAATAGAGATAAAAAATAAAACTTAAACTGAGGTTGAATTGATAAAAAAAATATGAGGATATGAAAAGAAATTATAAGCATTAAAAAAATAATTAAGAATAATGTATAATTATAAATTTTGTCAAGAAAAATTTTAGGAGAGAATTTGCATATACTGTGTGTATTGTTATTTAAAATATTCATTTAGTTTTATATAATAAATTTATCTGTCTATAACTGAATTAAGTTGGGACATAAAAAGAATAGCTATAAAATTTATCATTTGTTTTATAAATAAGCAAGGATTAATGAAAAGTTCATTATTTGTTGAAAAAAATTGAGAACAAAGGATTTAATAAAGAAAAATTAAATATAGAAAGAAATAAGAACAGAATTAGAATTTTAAAAATATTATAATGGAGTTTGCATAATCTATATAATAATATTTTTCAGTAATGAAATTTTGTTTTTAGTTAATAATTAAAAAATATTTAATTATTAACTAAAAAAAAATTTTTTTCGTAGCCTATTCATTATCTACAGGAGGCGAAATGTGCTCGGGGTGAATTGTTGGAGGCGAAATGCAGGGGGCGAATTTTCCGTAAACCATTTTACATATAGTTAATGCTTTGAATAGTGCGAGAAATTTGTGGAATCAATTATTCGCACCAATAGAGGCCTACCTGTATTTTAAATTTTGTATTAGTATGTTTTATGGTTTTGTTATATACAGTTCAGTATGCTCTACGTTATATTTTGTGATTCGGTTGGTTGGTTGTATGTGGTTTCATGGCACAACGACTTCATAGACCAAGCTGCGTCAAAACAATGTGTAAACAGACACTGAAAGTTTTGTGATTCAGAAATTTGGTGTTCTGTTCCATCGATTGATATATATACATATAAAATGTAAGTATAAATTAAAACTGTAATTTCCGGTACTGTTTTCAATTAATGCATCTTGTGCTATTAATCAGGTTGCAAAATAAATGTGTGTTGAAATTATTTAATTGAAATTCAGAATTAATTTTCACGTTTATTATTTCGTCACAGATTGCAGTATTTATTAATCTAATATTATTTTAATATTTATACTATTAAAAATATTGATTTTTATGTATTTTTATTTATATATTTATTTATTTTTTTAGTCCAAAATGTCAGATGTTTGGAATTACTTCAAAAAAGTTGAGAAAGAAAAAATGTGTTGTAATTACTGCAATAAAGTGCTTACTTGCAAAGGATCATCCACAAGTAGCCTCCATAATCATTTAAAAACAGTCCCGATAAAATAACCGACAAAAAATCATCTGATGCCGGCCCGAGTTCACAAACACATACACAGCCTGGCATCTTTAACTTTTTGAAAAGGACTAGTTTAGAAGAAATTGTATCAAGACTTGCTGCCTTGGACGGATTAATCTATTAATTGCATTACAACTAGATCGTTCATACGAGAATCATTACAACAACAAAATTATTGCTTACCACAAAATAACTCTTGAGTGAATCTCATTTATTCATTTTATGAAACTATAAATGAATTAGATTGTATGAAGAATAGAGGGGAAAAATTTTCTATAACTCTAGATGAATGGACTAGTAAAGGAAATCAAAGATATTTGAATATCAGCATACATTAACTTGAAAAAGATTTTAATTTAGGATTAGCTCCAATAATAAATTCTTGTGATGCTAAAACAATGTTAAAACTGGTTTCCGAGCAGCTAAAAAATTTTCATCTGGATCTAGCAACTGATATAGTTGCATCAACAAATGATGGTGCTGCTGTTATGAAAAAGTTCTGCCAAATATCACTAGCAATTAATCAACTGTGTTATTCACATGCCATACACTTAGCAGTTACTGATACATTATATAAAAATAATAATCCCGTTGAAACAGATTTAAATCCTATAAGTGAGGACTCTGAAAGTAAAGAGTCTGAGAATGACTTGGAAGAGTTAGATTCTCTTGACATGAATGATTATAAATAACCTATTCCTGAATTATTAGATAATTATAAAATAATTATTTCTCAAGTAAGAAAAATTTGCAAATATTTTAGAAAATCTCCTGTCAGAAATAGCATTCTTCAGAATTATGTGAAACAGAAATACGGAAAAGAATTAAATATGATCCTTGATTGTAAAATGAGATGGAATAGTTTAGAGGCCATGTTAGAAAGATTTGTACACCTAAAAGAATGTGTTGTTTTAACTCTGAATGACCTTAATGCTTCTCACATGTGGAATGAAGATGAAGAAGATTACAAAATTGTAGAGCTCCTTAAAGTTTTAGGTCTGATAAGATTAGCAGCCAAAGCTTTAGGTAGACAAGATGCGAATTTATTAACAAGTGAAGGCATATTTGAATTTTTGTTGGGTGAATTACAAAATTTGAAATCTCAAATTAGTCGCAAGTTATTACACGCTATACAGACACAGTATTAGTAACACTTACCTCTATTTACAAAATTCTCAAACCGTTTGGACAAAATCTTCTAATAAATTTCTTCCATTAGCTACAAAAACTGACATTATTAAGTTATCCGGACAGATATTATCAAGATTATATAAAGA